>JAOEHV020318462.1:0-11543 GCA_025447995.2 Isaurus tuberculatus | reverse complement strand
GCATATAGGCCGCAACCCTAATTTCAGTCCTATTTTTCTGGGAAAAAAGTGCGGCCTATCCGCGGGTAAATACGGTACATATACTTTTTGAGTGCAACATGAAGCAGTGTTGTAGTTTTTATAAAATTAATATATTAAGTGTTTTCTGTTTTACCACAAGTTGTCCTGTTAATGCTGCAGACTTGCTATTTAAAGAATAGTGCTGTTTCCCAAAATTTGGAGCCTTTTGATTTCTATTTGAGCCTGTTGGTGATGAAAAATATTCTATCTCCTTGTAAATCCCAACTGCTGCTTGCTCAGGTGAGAGTTCAGCCATTCTCCTTTCTAATGAACATTGTAAAAGATCTAACTTTTGGCTTGACTCGTGTAATCGTTTCTCTGCCTAAAAAATGATGAAAAAATTTCATTTTATATGATTTTATAAAAAATTAATATATTAAAAGACACTAAAACTATATTTAAGAGCCTAAAACTCTTCCAGCAATGTCATCTGTCAAAATCAATCATGGTAAGCCAAGAAAACGTGTTGCAGATTTTAGATTTTGTATAATATTCTGCCTTTTAAAAATAAAATTATAACAATATATTCACAACTGAGCTATGATAGATATCCTTTAATGGTAAAAAATAAAGTAACATAATACTTAGATACTAATAGAAGGATATTAAATAATTTGAAGCCTTCTAGACTGAAACTAGGAAGCTTTACGGAAACTGCTAATTAAGGAGGTATCCCAAAGGAAAATTTAACTCATAAAAATGTAGTAATTGTAAAGTGTTTGATATTATTTGACATTTAAAGTATGTAATTTCTCAAATATTTATCACTAAAAAGTCACCTTCAGTCATGAATAAACAAAACATTTTGAAAGTTACAAGAAAATAACTGAGTATTGATCAAGTAATTTCCTTGGTAAAGAAATAAAACTGGAAAGCTTTTACTGGATTGTTTAGGTTAGAACATGTACAGGAACTGGGACTGAGTAAGCGTTAAACAGTGCAACATAAGGTCACAGAACATACACGTCTATGCACACGCCTAACAAACGTCAGGCATGCGATCCATCGCACGCCTAAAATATATAATTTATCGTTTCTCACTTTTAAGTTTATATTTGATTTAAAAAATGTCACATAGTTTATACACAACGAAAAAGCATCACCTCTCAGGGCTCGATTTTAAGGAAAATTTCTTGTCAGTTGTACATGGGGCAACCAAGAATTATTTTTAGTCGTCCTTCAAAAGTTGAGGTTGTCGTAAAAAATGAGCTCTATCATGTTAAGAAAAACCCGTTTAAACGTATCAAAAAATAATTATTTTTGCTGAAAGCAGTCTGGACAGTTTGTCTCCTTTGCGGTAAAAAAGCAGACGAAATCTACAAGCGCCTGCATTGCTGCATTTTTAGTCACTTACTGTAAGTCACCACATGCCATCGCACGCCTCAGTCAGCCAAGGCAAGCGAATGGTTGCACGCCTACTGATTTTTTCACTGACAGGCCTTATAAAGTGGTGTAAAATTCAGGAAAAGACAGGTGTGATGACTTTCAAGTGTGAGAAAAGTAAAGTTATAGTGAGGTCTAACTTGTATATTATTAAGTTATTTTTTATTTAAATATTTCAAATCAACAAAAAGATATGGCTAAGGACAAGACAAAACTCTAAGCTTACTTTAAAGCCCAGGAAAAACCATGAGAAATGAAAGACAATTACCTCTTGAAGCTGTTTCTTGTCTTGAGCATTCTTCTGCAAATGTTTAATTATTTTTTTAGCTCCCTCAATAACACGTGACTCAATTTCAATATGATGCCTGATATCTTCAACCCTGAGTTCACAACTTGATAACCCAACAGGTGCAGTGTTTTCCTTCCCAGAGGAATTCTCATCACGACCTGGTGTTGATGCCTGCTGCTTTTCCCTTAAAATTGCCATTCGAATTATTTCCATTTTAGTTTTTGAGTCCTCTAACATTTGCTGAGCCTCCGCAATTAATTTTCTGTCTCTCTGCTTTGAGGGTGCTGAATTATACATGGCCAGCATGTTCTCAGCTCCTTGTTTTACTTTGTTTTCTACTGCAAGTTGTTTCTTTAATGATTCCAACCGGTAACTTTTTCTATATTCTCCTGATGTCAATGTATCTTCTCTTTTGGGAGAAAGGGGATTTCCATCCTCTTCATCTACCGCTAAAAGAAAAAGACTCACTTTAATAACACTGTGTAATACAGTACCTTGTGTTGAGTGATCATCTGGGAATAAGTAACAGTGCTCGACCTTAACTTTTTAAATCGCTGGTCCTTGGACTAGTTGAACTGAAAATTTACTAGTCCTGAGTACATCTGTGGTAGTCCTGCCTGATTATAACATTACAAACTACAATAGTAGTTACTAGTCCTGTGACTAGTGGTTCTAAGTTTCTACTAGTCCAGAAGCATTTTGCACTAGTGCAGGACTAGTGGACTACTGCTAAGGTCAAGCACTGAGTTATCCTGAGAATAACTGTTATTGGTAATTGGCATTTCGACTACCTGTTTTGAAGCCATCATCAGAGTTATAGGTAGTCAAAACATCACTACTTAAACTCAGACTATCATTGAACACAAATTACTGGACGCAAACCATTTAGTTTCCTGTGCATAATATTACAGTTTTAAAAATATGGAACTTAGACTGACAGAGCTGATAATCAATAAAGCCAAAAAAACAATATTGTCAAATGTGGAAAAATATTACATTAATATGCAAACCAGATCTAAGAAAGCTCAAAAAATGCAACAAACTTGCTTCTGCATGCAGACACAAAGTGTCCTTCCTCTATAAAAACCAAAAAATTTTTTAAACCCTAGACTACCATAAGTTTAGTTTTAGTTCTTAATATTTTTAATATTTTCAGTTCTTAATATTATCAGTTCTTATATAAACCTACTTTAAGATAATTTTAGATTTTTTTGTTAGATTTTAGAAAGACCACAATTTAAACAATGAGCTATTCTTAACACCACAATAACTATTGTTTTACAATTTTAACTACGATCTGCATATATCCCATGGAATTACTGATGCAAAACATTTTACCTCTCTGATGAGGAGTGAAAGCCCAGAAACTCGAGTAAGAGTGAAATATATTCAATCTTAACAATTTTATAAATATAATATATATATATAAATATAATAATATAATATAAACACTGAAAAAAAATAAAATAAATTTGACTAGTTCAGGACTTAAGTAAGCCACTCAGATTAAATGAACATTTTGCATTAATTTCAGGTCATTCTATTACTTGGCTCCACTGAAAGAAATACTGCACCTCAGTGTAAGGCAAAGGAAATCAGATCAAATCGGTCTCTGAACAGCACACATTGTAGTGGTGTGCCCAGTCAATTTTGTAACCTTAAAAATTTTTAAAAGGGAATACATAATTTATAAAGTATTTATAAATAGTAAATTTATAATTAGTATTTATAAATAAAGTATTTATAAATTTATAAAGTATTTTTATTAGTATTTTATATTTGTGAAAGTGATTATTTCCTGATGACTGAAACCATTACCGTAATTTCCGCGCGATTACCCGCACGACAGATTACCCGCACCACTCTATTTTGCCACAAGAAGAAAAATAAATCAGCAGATTACCCGCACTGGTAGATAACCCGCACCCGAAAACAAAAAAATATGCAAAAGAGTTCGAGAACTTACAAATCTGAGGCGATTTAAAAATGCTTTAAAAGGCTCTCCTTGATATTCCACGTAAAAAGCATAAAATTTCCACATTATTTAGCTGCCAATTCAATGGAAAAAGTACTCCTCTTTCATTGTGCCATCGCAATCGTTCAGCGCCATTTTTGTTAGGTTGAGGAGAGGCTGGGGTGAAACGGTACAAGACTAGTTCACTGATTCTTGTAAGTGTTTCATTTGCACACTTGCTGGAAATCACGTCGTGAATGAAATAAATCGAAAAGTTTTGGGATGATCATGAATCAGATGCCTTCAGAAGGTGGAAGCGCAGTGGAAACAACGAAAAATTCTTTTTATGTTCATCCAATTTACTGGATGAGTAAAATACATACCAAATGATTTACAAATTATTGCATTACCCGCACCTCCGTATTGCCCACAGCAACATCCAAATGCTGAAAAATTAACGTATAACCCGCGGGTAATCGCCCGGAAATTACGGTAGTATCTCAAATGCTGCTCTTAGTAAACTGATTTATGTTATTTTGCATTTCAATATTACTAACATTTAGCAACTTTTTTTATCTTGCTTTAAAGTTTTGATTGATGAATTTCAAAGTGACATCCACAACATCATTTAATATTATTTATAAATCAAATCAATAACCAAATCCATAAATCATCTAGTTACATATCAAACACATGATATACTTTATTTTAAATGTCAGGCTACCTGATCTTTTTCAAAAATTCTTTATATTTTAACATCCATGTAATTTTAAGTCCATCTGTCATAAATCACTCATTCAATGTAATTTGTTAGAAAAATAAATCAAGGCTGACATATTTCTTAAGCTGATTTATTATGATAATGCTTCAAATACTTGTATTTACTTACACAGAGTGGGCATCCTTAGACAAGTCTCGTTTAAAACACTAACAAAGCATAAACACAGAAATGATATTGATGGTGTGAATGATTTCTAATATCTCTTCCTATTTATGGCAAACATTTTATGATAAAATTCATAAAAAACTGTTTAAAATAGTGATTTAAACTTTCAAAACAAGTCTCTCAGCAAAAAGTTTTTAAGAATCAATAATATTAAATGTTTAATACAGTAGGTGAAAAACTTAAAGAAGATAGTTTGTAAGTATAATTTCTTAAACAGTGCAATTCATTTTCTTGAACTGGTTTGATTATTCCTTTTCAAATTGGTTATTAACACAGCTATAAAAAGGGTTTAAAGGATTGTCGTAGTCAATATGCTTCTTAATAGTTTCCTATTACTCAATTTCCTACAGGAAATCTTATGAAAGGAAATATCCTACCCTATTATTCATTATGAATACATTTTATTCAAAAGAGAAACAAAACTGTGAGAATTTTCAATTTACATTATGCATACATAATGAATGTACTGGGTAGTACGGAAATACTGCTGGAAATACTAATTATTAAAGAATTAAATATAGATATGCTGTAAATAATCTTTGTTTTCAGATAGAAGATCTTTTAGTTAGTTAATAGGGCACCTTTATCTTTTATCAAGATAATGGTTTTATCAAATTAAAATAATTACAGCAACAAAACTCTTTCTTTTTTACTAAAGATAATTATTAAGTAAAATAGAAATTTAGTCCAACCTAAAAAGCTAAAGAAAATCTATGCTTTTTGAATCTTACACATGGCATCAGATTACCATGTCATGGGGTTTATTTTTCAGATGAACACACTAAACATCATAAACCTTTGAGTAAAATTTGTTGTAGACAACAACAGGTGCACCATGTCTTTACCAATGCTACTGACAGAGAACTGGATAACAAGCACAAAATTCTAAGTTGTTTCCTTTTAATTGTAAAAAGAGTATAATACTTTTGGAATGTTGGGTGTATTAAGGATAATTCGACAATAAGTGGGCAGCAACATTTAAGTTTATTGGTGATTTAGTTTATTAAAGTGTTATAAAAATAAATTGTTTTGAAAAGATGGAGGGGAAATAATTCAGACATGCTTTTTAATCACTTTTATTATTGAAAACAATAGGTACAAAAGAAGCATGAAATTTATTTCCTGGATGTCAAAGGGTTTCGTGCACAAAAACGAACATTACTGATTCGATATGTACTGTTGGCTCTTAACACAGATTATTTCATACATCAACTTGACATATTTGTTACAAGATCCATGAGTTTACAATCTCTCGTTAATCAACCGAAAGCGAGTCACGAAATCCACATGAAATAACATACAATGTACTACCTTGAAATCAACAATTATTCGTACTTCCTTTTGTATAACTCGAGAGCTGTACAAAAGAGAATGGAGAAAAGGTCTTTTGAAAGCAAAAGAAGGAAATAATAATGCTTTTGTTGTTTATAAGTAAACAAACTTTGTTGTTTGTTATCTCTAGGAGAAGAATCCTACGTGTCGATAACTCTAAGGAATTTGTTTTTTTATCGATGGCAAACAAAAAACAAATTTTAACCGCAAAAGTTTCATCAGTTTCTAAAGAAGGATTTGTGTATTTTACCGCGAAGACTTACAATTTTCTAATCCGTGCTTGCGTTGAACATTTCTAACGCTTTTGAAAGTATGCACCATTTTAAAACACGAAGGCGAGATCATTACGGTCGTTTTGTTGCTATACAATTTGGTTGAATTTTAATTATATTATTCACAGCTCTTAGCATTGAAATTAGTTGCAAACCATCAGATTTTATTAAACTACACCTTTTTGCAGACACGTGGATATTTCTAACTAAAGCATTGAACAGTATCGTTCAAATTGTCGTTGATCGAAATTTGACTTTTGAGTCGATGCTAAACTCAAAACTGCTTCCTAACAAGAGACGGCATCAAACGATAATCTATCACGTTTTAGCGCAATCAGATTTCAAACTTAAAAACAAAGAGCAACTATATTATGAAGTCGCCAGCACTAATGGCAAAAATTCAAATAAAAAAAACAGGTTAAACGAGCGCGAAGCGAGTATTCATACTAGCTTCAACATCTACTCTCAAATTTTGAAAATTGCCAAGTGTCAAACATAAAATTTTGAGTGCTACAGATACCTGCGGGTACTAAATTCAGTTAACAAAGTTGAACTCAATGCAAAGAAGCTGCAAAGCAGTAATTAAATAATAAAAAATTGTTACAAGAAATTTTGCCGGATATGATTCACAGTGAAAGCTTGCAGACGGTGTACCTGCGTCAGACACACACTTTGGCGGAAAAATGAAGTAACCTCAAGACATAACTAACAGAATATTAAAGTTAATCTTTAAGTTAATCTTTCTTCTAAAGTATTCAGTCTACCTATTAGGAACACAGAAAAAAAACTTACATCGAGTGTCGTCCATAAAGTACGCGTTTAGATCTTGCAGCTCATCGTGCAGTTCTTGGAGTTTCGCAGTAGACTCCTTCAAAATATTATTGCATTTCGCCAGCGATTTTTTATCGGTTGAAACTTTTTTCAAGTTTTCAGCACCCTCTTTGATCTTTAATTGTTTTCGAATTTCAGATTTTATATATTCCTTTCTTTGATCGAGGTCGGGACGCAACAGGCTTTCAGATCCACTTCGTCGCATTCCGTGATAGTCCTCTGGTCTACTCGTGCGTCTCTGACGAGAGCCATCATACTGAAACCACAAGAACATCACCAAATAATTAGAAAAACACAACTATGAGGCAATGAGTTACCAGCTCAATGCAAGCACTAACCATCATTACTCCTCCATGATCCATGCTATTCAAGGAGAATCAAATCGTAGCTCCAAAATCCGAAACAGTTTGCCCTGAAGTCACAGACTTCAACCATGACAAGCCATTGGGGCTGTCCGCATCTTAAGTAAACACAACCCTAGAATCTCAGCAGCGAATTTGTGGGAAAACCACAGATTAAACCATGTAAAATTGACAATCCTTCAAATTATCTGTTAATTTGCTTCACTCAATTGAATTGATTGCTGTTAAATAATTCTCCGCGAATGCAGGAATATTCAAAAATCAACCACTTCAATTTTAATTTCAAGGCCGACAACCAAACCAAAGTTTGAAGGTTAATCGCGCTTAGAACCCTGGGACGTAGTAAAACCACGTGACAAAATATGATCGGCATGTATCCGGGAAGCTATGAAGTTTTTTAAAGGAATTTTCGGATTTTTAGCTTTTAATTTAAAACTTTCCACTCAAAACATATGTTGTTCTTACTCAAGCAAAAATTATCAAAACAGCTGAACAAATTGCCGCCATTTAATTTTCAGTAATTAGTGCAATTTTTTAAGGATTCTCTCACATTAACGTAAATCCGCTGGCCACAAAAGGCGAAGGCATTTGCTTTTTGTCTTGTCGTCGGTTCGTGGTCGGGCTAAGTTTATCTGTGTTTTTTGCCTTGTTGTTCAAGATTATAATTCCTGAGAATTATTTTATGCATTCTTTTTTCGATTACAACGTACCTTTGTCGTATAGATATTTTTTTGGGATCGCAAAAACATTTGTAAGACGAATTAAGTCCTCTCTTCTAAATGTGCGGAAGGACTGCTTGGTAAGTCTGACACTCATCCATTAATAATTTTAATAATAATTTTAGGGATTAAAATACATAAATTTTGTAATAATCAAAAGTCATTTAGCAGCTTAAACCCTACACCAATTATGAATATTTTGTGTTTGAGTGAGATTGATTGATTACTCCCATGTTCCTCCCCCAGCTAAGTTCAAAAATTTGGCGGCTTCGACAAGCAACTTTTATTTTCGTTCTTCAACATTTTTTGTGATTTTTCACAACAATATTTGCTATTTCTTGTGAAATACGGCAGGTTTTTCATTTTCAATTGGTCTGAAAAGTCAAGTATTTGTAAGGATACATTGGGAAAAGACAATTAGTGTATTAACAAAATACTCTTTCATTGATATGGTTTTCTTGTGTCTTAATTTTGCATAAAACAGAAACAACCCAGGAGGGACGGGGGGGGGGAGAAGGAGGAGGAAAATGGTAATTTGCATCAAATGGGTTCCCACAAAGGCCAAATTTGAAGATGGAAGCATAGCCATGTTGGTGTGCAGAACAAAATGTCCAACATAAATAAGCAAAGACACAACCTTAATTGCAACCTAAAAAAATTGAATTTGGTTTAAGTTAAAAAATGAGAGGAGTCATAATTTTTATCATCAAATTATCAAATCTTGTATAGAATTATTCACCAGTCATTAAAAATCTGAAAACAATCTGTTGAGGGATATCCAGGCTATGGCTATCTAGGCGTATCACCTTATTTCTACAAGGTTTTGGTTCCCTGGAAGTTGGAAGTTACATTTTATTTAATTGCTTTACAACACAAGCAAGAATTTAAAGGGAAGGAAGTTTCTTCTGATTTTTCCCAGTGAGATATGATGTTCAATCAAAATTTTCTCTCCTGGAGTTGGGACTTTCACTAGCATTTGCCAAGAAAAAAAGTGAAAGTTTGCTCTGCCCCCAATAGGCAGTCCAGAGTTTTCATATGACTGGTGCATTATTTAAAAATGAAATAAAGTCTCATATTAATTTTTTTAAATTTATTCAGCACTCTTGCCCCGGATGATTTTCCGAAAGTATGCCGATATAGAGACAAAAATGGTCAACTTCAGGAACCAAAATGGATGACTGGAGCCAGTGGGAATTATTATCCATCTTACAACATTGCTCCTCAGGCACATACGTAGGTTTAAAGTCGTTATTAACTATTAAACATTTCAAGTTTTCTTGAATCAACTAGTTCCCAAGTGGCATGACTTCCAATTAAAGATTTTGATTGCTTCTCACTTAAGGGAAAACATTTTGGATAATTTATAGTTAGTACTGATACAGAACTTCTTTGAATAATAAATTGATGAGCATTTGATGCCTGTTAACATCCAGATGTCATAATTAATAAATGTGGTAGAAAGATAGCTGACAGTTATCTTGACATTGCTTTTGTTTTTCTCAGTTTTTAACATTTTATTTTATTTCTAAGCAATTCAGTGATTAAGAAGCTTTATTATATGGCTAGATAGTTTCTTGCAATCTGATTGGTTGCTGGGAGGGTGAGATTTCACTATAATGACCACTGGTCTTTATGGGCTTTTCTTAAATATTTTTTTGACATTTATTTTTGACTGTTCATTTTGAAGAAATCATTTTTGCCTGTTTTTCATGATGACTGCTGATTCGGCTAAGTGAACATTGTTTGAAATGAGTGCGCTGCACTAGCGGATATAAAAATTAATTTCCAGAGTTTTCATTTTTTTTCAAAAATAGACCAAAGGCCATATAATAAATAACTTATTAACTTCATCTGTTTGGTCATTACAAGGAAATCTTAGACCTCTGTCCTCAGTTTGAGATTTCCCTGTAATGACCTCACTCTCGGTTCATCATCATTATCATCATCATCATCATCCTTCTGCCTCAGCCGAGACTCCTCTGACAATAGTGCGCCACACGTTCTTGTTCTGCATTGCTGCATGTAGATCCTTGGTTGCTATTCCAGTGTCCTTTGATATTATTTTTGGGAAAGTTAAATTCCTCAATTTCTCTGGCTGGTACCTTGGGCTCCAGAGGAGGAGGCGAGATATAGGCTCCCCTTCGGCTTGGCAACAGTGCCCTGAGAAGATCAGTCTCCTCTGTGTCAGTCTCACAGAGACGGGAGAAAGTTGCCCGTATATCTCTTTCAGGGTGGCATGAGTAGACCAATGAATATTTTGGATACGTCGCAGGAGGTTGGCGTAGGTTCCATCTAGCCTCTGTTGTTGTTTGAGTGTGAGGCTCCACATCTCAGCACCGTATAGCAAGATTGGTTAATAAATAGTATTTATGATGCCGTACCTAAATTATGTATTATTTTTTTAAAATTTTTATTCTAAGCTAGACCTGTTTTGCTGTCAGCCAAGCATGAAGATATAAAGGTGAAAGGAAACCTTTCCAAAGATGATGCATCTGCTTGGATGCTTCACACCATGCGCTGGGGCTTAATACCTGCTTGGTACCGTGGAGAACCTAGTGACTTCAAGTTCAACATGAGTAATGCTCGATACGACACACTGCTAGACAAACAGTCCTTCAAAGTCCCTCTTCAGCAAGGCAAGCGATGTGTTGTTCTTGCAGAAGGGTGAGTACTAAATACTTGAAATAAAAAATAGTTTGAAAATTTGTTTGAAAAAAATTATAACCTAACCATTCCTGTACATTGGGACCATGTATGCCAATCATGCGACTAATTTGCAGTTTCAGTCGAAAGTTGCACAGTACTGCGCATTCATTCTCAAATTCATTCATTTGTTAACTTGCCCCCCCCCCCCTTACCTACATATGTTAACTTTGCAGAAAAGTTCACAAGCACTCACCAACACCAACAAAATGAAAATTTTTGCAAAATTTTGTAATTTTGCAAAAGAGAAATATAAATTAAGCAAAATTTTAGGCTTCAACACAATTCTCTCTGCAATACAGGTGGAGAGCTTTTACCAACTGGCATATTTATAAAGCCACAGCTATTGAAAGCAAGTTAATTTTAGTGGTTTCATGAATGCCAATCAGTTAGAAAGGTATGCAACAGTTGTGGTTGTGATCACAATCATAATATGCCAAATTAAGATTTCATAGTTTTTACATAACATTGCCACAAATACTGTTCATAACATAAAGTTACTTATTTATAATATAACTGCAATACAATCTCAGTAATAGTATTTACATTTGACAAAACTAAAGATTAAGAAACCAAATGTAGTTAATTTGTAGCTTCACAACAAGTTGTCATTGAAAATAGGACAATCACATGACGTTCGGAGGGCATATAGTTTATTTGTGGCCCGAGTAGCGTCATTTGCGCCCGAGCGA
>JAOEHV020318461.1:0-25068 GCA_025447995.2 Isaurus tuberculatus | reverse complement strand
TTTTCAGGTAAATATTCAATATTCCTAAGATTTTCAAGTACGATATTCAGTATTCAATATTCCCCTTCTACCCCCGACAAGGCGCTTGTACTTTTACATTTCAACACTTAAACGAAAGAGAAGGGAACTACGAATTCGGATTAGAAGACAAATGCGAATTCTTGGAGTACTGGGAGGCTAAACTGAAGCTGAAAACTAAAATTTGCATAAATATAAACTGAGAAAGTATTTGGCGTTTACTTGCATTAACCCGTCGTTTACAAGACGACATTGTTGGAACAATTAACAAAATAAATTCTAGCAAAAGGTCATAGACAAATAGTTGTGACCAAAATTGCAATTTTGATTAAAAGTTTTTCGATAGACATCCAAGAAAGGAACAAGGCAACAACTTAGACACCTCTTTAAATCTTTCGCAATTTAAATTTCATTTACATTTAAAATATACTTTTCAGGCTTTTTTTTATACAGTATTTCCATTTACATTATGAAATACCGACGATGGCAGATGTCTCCCGAAACATGTTTGTTAACCTGGAAAGTTTCGTGTTTTCAGTTCGTTTTATAACAGTACACCGCTATTCACTAGACCAAAAATAAATGCATATCTTATTAATGAATGAACAAACAACTTAATCATGATTTGTAATGTAATGATAATGATTTGATTAGCAATCCATTAATTTGTTTAGCTCTGTTGGGTTATTATAACCTAAAACTAATGGAGTAAAAATGGGCAACTGGAAAAACTCAAAAAAAAAAAAAAAAAATCACACATAAACAGCGTTGAAAATATTGTTGTTGTTCGGTGCTGAAATAACCGTCGTTCAAGTTAACGAGTTCAACGCTGAAAATGTTGTCAAATCTGGAAAATTGAGCACTGGAGATGGCTCTGTTAATACTGACGAGATTAACGTTGAATTTATCTTCAATGTCGATAAGTTCAGCTTTGAATTTGTCAAAGTGGACAGATATAGAACTGGAGATAGTGCTGTTGAATTTGCCAAATTCAGCTTCGTCAAAGTTGACAACATAAACGCTGAAGTTGTCTTCAAAGTTGGTGTGATCAGTGCTGAAGTTGTTAAAAAGTTAAGAACTAAAGATAGCGTCGGCAAATTTGACGAGGGAGTTGTCCCTAAAGTTTATAGGTTAAACACTGAAGTTGTTAGAAATAACAGTTTCAGCATTGGAGATAGCACCGTCAAAACTGACAAACTGAACACTAAATTTGTTAAAAATGAGAGTTTCAGCATTGAAGATAGTATTGTCAAAGTTGACGATCCAAGTGTTGAGGTTGTTCTCAAAGTCGATGATTCAACCCTGAAGTTGTTAAAGTTGACAGTTTTATCATTGGGAGACAAAATTACCGTCGTCAACGCTGACACTATAAAGTTTACGGAAAATGCGCTGCAAGGGCGAAGGGCGGTCGTGAAAAAATAGGCGCTCAATCAGCGCATGTGGCTACTGCAAATTAAATATGACTAACAATGTTCTCTTCGAGCAGTAGCCACAAAAATTGTTCCAGTCGATTTCCTTCACTTTATGCTAACGAGGTATTGACGAGCTATTGTCTTAAGCTGACGAGGTCAGCGCAAGTGTTGGAGACGTCCTAGTTGACAAGTTCGGCGCTGGAGGACTGCCCTCCCCCATCATGCCAATACGAAGTGGTGTACTCAATCAAACCGAAGTTTGAAAAAAAACAATTTCAACAATCTTTTCATATGTTTAGTCTTTGTTCAAAAAACAAAACACTTAAATATTTAGTCTATGTTTATCCATGCACGATTTATTATTAAAGACGCTAAATAACCAAAGCGAAAGTAACCTAATATCTGAGGTCCTCATTTCTCTCTTTTGGTTTATGATTCATAAACACTGTGTCTGCGTAGGGTAAATTAACAATGATCTTTGAATCTCCTTCCTTTTCTCCTAAAATGACATAACGTGAGGTCCGCAATGGTGTTGGTTCACTATCCCTCCACAATGATTTATTTACTTTCGTAAATCGTGCTCATTTTACTTGTTTGTTTTGATAACGGCTTTTAAAAGTAATTTTTAGATAAACAGATACCTCTTTATAAATAGAATTAGATAAAAAAAATAAATAGATGACAGATTATTTCCTTTCACCTCCCGTTGCAGCACTTGTGCGAGATCTGATTTAAAAATCATATCATATACTGCACAGCTGACGCTGTTATGATCAGTAGGAATTTTTTTCGGTGTGATGCACAACTGGAAAAATTAGAAAGAAAAAAAAATTTTCGGTCCTCGTGGGGGAGGATTGTTGTAAAGCTACCCTATTTCCTTATGTTTTTTTTCCTGTTTGCTGGGCGACCGAAAAAGTTTTTGGTTTTTTAATGGTTTTGTCAGACAATAGTGACACCAAACTGATATTTTTCAATAAACGATTCTTTGCTGATTCTCATAAATACCAAAGTTTGTCAAGGATTACGGAAACAAGTGTTATTATAATATTAATTTTGAAAAAAATATAAAGATTTTTGACAAAATTCAGTGGAATCATCTTTTAGGACACAGTCTTTTTAAACCTCGGTTTTGACTGCTTCATTCTTTTCAGACTTCAACAATAAAAAAATTTCCCTTGCCTACACTGACGCAGGCTCTAGGCTAGCGTAGGTCAGATCTTGTGATAGTTGCAAGTCTGATGCTCACACACCGCCGTCTGGTTACCCTAGTTGGTAATGTGCCAGTCTATCGTGCGGGAGACTCGGGTTCGATTCCCGGCCGGACCAATACTTAGGGTCTTAAAATAATTGAGGAGAATGTGATGCCTTTTCTTTAACATCTGCAAATGGTTAGACTTTCGCGTCTTCTCTGATAAGGACGTTAAACCGTAGGCCTTCGGAGACATCTGTATGTTTATGTGTGTGTGTGTCTGTCATGTCAAAGGTCTCCGTCCACCTTCGAGTGGTAAAGATGGTGTCCCCAATTAGTAGGCCTATGGCCAGCTAAATAAATTGACACCTAAATAAAGTCATTATTATTATTATTATTGTTATTATTATTATTATTGTTATTATTAATATTATTATTATTACAATATCGACCAGTATTTCTCACAGTTTCTCGGGCTTTTTATTTTGGATACACTAAAACTCTATATACAAGGAGTCATAACAGGCAACTTTACAATAAGTATATACTCTTTATATTCTCTAATTATATTCTTCATCTTTCTGAAGTTTAGGGTTCTTTTGAACCAATTTTTAGCCGTTTTTGATAGATACTTTTGTATAAACCATATATTAGATAAAAATATAATATCTTCTCTTTCCATTAAAAGACTTCATGCGAGATCATATTAAGTCATAACATATACCTCCTTATCTGGCTGTTTTACGAAAAAATTGGGAAAATTGTCTGGTACCATGTGCCACAGGAAATAATAGTTATCGGCGACTTGAAATTATGGGATCTCGAGGTTGGGGGCGTTTCCATTTACCAAAATTTTCTATTCCTAAGCGTCTTAGAAAATTGGGGATTATTCACCTATCTAGTTATGTGAATAACACAATGAAAACCCTAGCTATATTGGTATGGTACCGTGGTACCGCCGCTTGGATAGCCTAGTTGGTAAGGTGCCAGTCTATTGAGTAGGAGGCTCGGATTCGATTCCGGGCCAGACCAACACTCAGGGTCTTAAAATAATTGAGAAGAAACCGCTACCTTTGTTATAAAATCTGCAAATGATATAAGACCTTTGCGTCACCTCAGGTAAGGAATTTAAACTGTAGGTCCCGTATATCTGGATACTCTATCGAGGGACTGAAAAGAACCCAAACACTTATCGTAAAGAGCAGGGTACTGATTCCGGTGTTGTGGTCTGTCTGTTTCACTGAGGGCAATAATAATAATAATAATAATAATAATAATAATAATAATAATAATAGTAATAATAATAATAATAACTTTATTTATGTGTCAATTTATTTAGCTGGCCGAGGGCCTACGGTTTAACGTCCTTATCCGAGAAGACGCGAAAGTCTAACCATCTGCAGATGTTAGAGCAAAGGCAGCACCTTCTCTTTCATTATTTTACGTAAGTGTTGATCCGGCCGGGAATCAAACTCAAGCCTCCCGCACGATAGACTGGCATGCACCTTACCAACTAGGCTAACCAGGCGGACTTTCGAAGACCCTCTACTGTTTGAACCGCGTATTTATTTGTAAAGCGCTTAGAGCTTAAAGAATAAGCGCTATATAAATGAAGTTATTATTATTGATCTATCAAAAACAAACAGAAGGGATGTTTATTTGGCATAAAAAAGCTGTCTTTGTCAATATGATTGTGTGTGTATTTGCTCTAGGGGTAACCCCTCTCGCTTTTAACTTTCGTTGATATTTTTTGATAGGCAAATATTTTCTTATATTTTTTTTTAATTACCACATATCTCCCTGTTTATAATGGTTGCAAAAACGAAAGTTCAGGACCCGATAGTCAAAGGCCCATTACCACTAACCCAGAGTTACCTTCTTAATCCTGATTCCATGCTTTTGTTTCCAATATTCCACAAGCTGATTTGGCTTGGAACTATGGGTTGTATTGATTGAAAATCTGAACTTTTTTGTGAGCAACATAAATCTTTCCTTTTGGCGAAATTTGTATAATTGCTTAATCCAGGATTAAAGTAAAACGATTTTTGAATAACTTAGGCCTGTTTCAAACGTCGAACTTTACATGTGCCGAATCTAATGCAAATGAGGTAGAACAATAGAATTTGCTCATTAGCATTAGATTCGGCACATGTGAAGTTCGACGTTTGAAACGGGCCTTATCCTTGAAATATTGAACTAAGAAAGCTTTGCAAAAAAAAAAGATCTTAAAGATAATATAAATCGGATAATTACCATCATTATGAAATTTTTGAAATATTTTAGAGCGCCGATATATATCTTTTTAGAAGCTATATATATGCATGCCTTTAATCCATTCGTTCGTTTAAAAACTCCTCAGTTTTACCCTCAAATCTTTGTAATATTTGTTTGATCGCTTTCTAAAGCTATATGTTTAATGAGATACCGTAAAGATCTAAAAATAACCCCCCTACCCGTATATAAGCCCCCTCTCCTCAAATTTAAGTACCCCTTATGGGTTCTTACAAAAATTTAAGCCCAAAGCTTATTTTCGGAATTTTTTAAAATTGAAAGTGAAGCTGATTATCTAAAAATTAAATCTCGGGTACGATTATACTCCACGTCAGTAGTCCGTGAGCGGGCTACACTTTTTTTAAGAACCAGTAAAATTTTGCTCAGCCTCAATGTTCTTACTTTGAGGGCAATTTCAGCCTCAAAATGTTCTTATTTTGTTCTTATTTGTGGCATTTGCCATTAACATCTCGCTATGTAAAAATTGCCATGCATGGGCAGTGCGCGCGTTCAATGAAATACACTGAATGGAAACTTTGTAGTTTAGTATCCAACAAATAAACAAGTATCTGAGACTAAAGATGTGCAAGTTGCAATGTGTAAAGTATGTCACATATAGTACATACACGGACAAAGCGATTTTTTTACTAACTAGTTATTCTCAATAAATTTCGATTTCGGCCTCAGTTTGTTCTTAATTTGTTCTTATTTTTTTGGACGATTTCAGTCTTAGTGTTCTTATCAAGTTTGTTCTTAAAAAAAGTGTAAGAGCAAAACAGACTATTTTCAATTGGTCGAGAGGTCCAAATTTTTTGGTCGCAGTCAGCCAGACAAATCGCCTTGATAAGGTCGAAAAAAAAATTAATTGAAAATACATGTGTTTGGGGAAAAAATGCTTTTTTGGTGCTATATAGCTAGAGCCTTCTTTGAAAGTAGACCCTAATAGTAGATTAACCAATCAGAATGCAGGATTTGGAGTACACTTTTTTTGTAATAAGATTTAATAACCTTTTTATTTGAGAACACCAGGCTGAAAATTGCCCCAAATTTACGAACATTCTAAGAACATAAATAACCGAGGATGAGGAGAGATGAAAAAAAAAATTTCTTGGATATTGTACAAAACTAGATTACTTTTAAAAATAGTTTGCGACTTAGCTAATGAGTAATGTAGTAAAGTTCGTTATTCTGCATGTACAATTTTATTTTTAGCGTTTGAACAGACAAGACTCGATTCTGTTTCACAAACTCTGCACAGTACTAGCACAAAAAATTATAAAAATTCTTGTATCAAAGAAAACAAATCATAGTTGTATAAAACCGTGGATTCTAAGGGCAACGCATGAAGAGCAGAACAAATTGTTTTCATGTCTCAATTGGGAAACGATATATAAGAAATAGTACTAGACTTATGTTTAAAAAACATTCTAAGATTATATGTGAGGCTGAAACCCAAAAATTATTTAAGAACATTCAGCCTCCGACCAAAAATTTTAAACGTTCTTAGTTAAAAAAAAGGGAGTTAATGATACTAACTATATATAATACTTTAAAAAAAAATACCCGGCGTCAAATTTTTTACGTGCATTTAGCTTTATATCACTACAATTACTATTTGTCGACCAGGTGTACGAGATCGTTTATCAGCATGACAAAATTTTCTATTGCTACTATGCTAGTCAATTTATACTTTCACATTGTAAAACAAATCTTCCTTCTATTTCAATGCAGGGGATATATTAGTCCATGTTTTATTTCTGTCTATTAAATCATTCTTTAAAATTAACTACAAACTTAACTGAAGAAATCAGTCTGTAAATATAAAAGTGAGTAAAGCCATAGTTATATTTGTATTTCTTTAATAAATAAAAATAAACTTAAAATAAACGAACTTATTTTTTAATTGTATTTCCTTAAAATACATACACCATCGCTACACTTTTAGGATTTTCGCCTTTTCATTACGACAAAGAAATTCCTCTATGCTTATAAGATCTTACTTTGCTAGGCTATGCTCTTATTTTTGACCTTTGATTTTGCGTTTATCGTGAGTTCTGATTGGTTGACACAAACCAGGTTTATCAGCTCATATTCCATATGACCTTTTAAGGAACCGCGATACAAAACTGAAAAATTTTAAAAAGCTAATTTTCCCTAAAGCTTCTAGTTTTCATAACTTAAAAGATGTAGTTTATTCCACTCACGCTTGTAGGATTCGAGGTAATTTTAGCCACTTTGGCGCTCGACCATCTATCACTTTATATCCATCGCTCGTTCATAGAAATAACTGTTAAACATATATACTAGAAAAAGTTAAAACAGTTCGAAACTACTTGATGGCAAAACGTAATCTGTAAAAGTTCTTAATTAAAATTGTAAGAATACCACTCAAACATTTCAGTTCATAATTAAATATGATTCATTTTGTGTAAATCGTTCTCTGTAAATATTTTTTTAAAAGCATAGTTCATTAGTTGCATGGGTGTAAACTCTGTTGTTTCCACTTTATGTGGCTCTAGGTATTTTAGAGAAATCAGTTTCGCAATGTAGTGTAGACTGAAAAAAAAAGTGCAATTTGAAGAGCATGAATTTTCAAATATTTTATTAAAATATCGAGGCTTGAATTTGCGAAATTCTACGAATATTTTAAGAATAAGCCCCAAGCTGCTTTCGGAAAAGAACTTGATTGTGTGTGAAAACTTCAAAAATACAAAACAATTACATTTTTTAAAACAAATAACAGTTAAATTAAGACACAAAATTAGCCAAAAACGAAAGACAACAGCTAAATTTGCGAGTACTGTTTTTACAAGAAGTTTTATATTACGCTTTTTTAGCTTTAGTCAGGCTCCAAAATTACTTCATGATCAACGCCTATAAACTCGTGATAGGGTAGATAATCTGATGATTATGCAGCATAGCATTCTTTGAATTTATATTTAAAGAATATATACTCTTAGACTATATACAGAGGAAAACTTTAGAATTCAGCATTAGCCGGAAAAGCAATATTCTTATAAAATCTAGTTTATGAATGATGTTGTATCTGAGAAAGTAAAGACTAACATAGCAATTCGTAATGCACTATTTAAAAAAAAAATGTTTCATGTAATAAACTCGTCAGTCGGTTGTGTTTTGGTTAACCGCATCCATTTTTTGTAATATCAGCGACATATTCTTTTTAAACCTCAGAACCAACAACGCTTTGAGAAGCATTTCATTTTTCTATTCGCTCTGTCTTTACCATGATAAAATCGCTTTAATGATTTGCATATAACTATGGATAAAACGATAAGGCTGTAAGGCCTATGGTCTTTTTTTCATTTTTTAAAATTGCTTTATATTTGTAATAATTTTATGTTCTCATGAATTTTTCTTGTACTTTTTAATTATTAACGAATCTCTGTAAACCATCTTTAATAAAGATTATTATTATTTCATTTAAAAAAGATTTAAATTGGCGGCATTCATATCAAGGAAAATATCTAGCAATCATCACATCTAAAATTATGCCAAGCAAAACAACCGATTTTTAAAATTGCGCGGAACGCTTTTTAATTTGTTTGTTTGTTGTTTGAAATAGCAAGTACAAACGTGCAGGAGATAGAACTTAGATAACATTACATGAGAACAATACAGCCGAAATCACATCAATCACCGATAAGATCCAAAACGATATCATGTGTTCATCCGTCAAAGAATGTTTGGCGCAAATCATCGTAATCATATCTTTGCAATAGTATTATCAGATGCTAAGAGTTGGTGGCCTTTCACCTTTAGATCGATCTCAACACTTCACATCGAAAACAAAAGCGAAAACGAACGAAATGTTCAAAGGAAAAGAGACTTGGATAATTGTTTGATGCTTTGTGGTAATTTAAATGTTCACGTGAACTTCAAGACTGAAATTCCTAGGCAGGAAACTTCACTCAAAATGTCATCGCGGTTTGCGTGATCTGAATGGAAACAACAAAAAATTTCCGGACAGTTTGCCTTATCAAATCAACTTTATCAAGTACTGTGGCCTATGCAAAGTGATTTTTTAGTCCTGAAATTAACTGAATCACAGACTAATGGGTGCCAAAGAGACAGGCGCTTTCGATGTGTTAAATCTGAGGATCTGAGTCGAGGTTGGCCCCTAGCGATTATATACACCGCAACAGTACCTTTTGTACCGACGTGAGAATTGGCTGGTGTCAAACATAGCGACAAAGCGATTAGTAGCCTATTATTCTAAATTGGCCTGTTAAAATAGTACTTTGCGAAGCTGCAAGGAACGTTCAATTTAGTATTGTTCTCTCTCTGCTTCAATTTTAGCATTGTGTAAACAGTAAGTGTAAACATTGCGGGGACACTTTCCAGACGAAACGTTGGATGTGACTTCATATCTTAACAATCTTGGTGTGTTTCCGAGAGATAAGTGAATAAGTCCGTATAAAAAGTGCAAAGGATTCTACATAGCGTCATTTGAACGCTTTCTCGCTGATAAGAAGGACTTAAAAGAATTATTGCTTCTGGTATTTGCTTTTTCTTTGAGATTAAAGAACTTTGTGCTTATTTCGTTTTTGATCTAAGGGAAACGTATGGCGACTTAAAATGTGAAGAGTTGACTAATGGCCTGACAAAAGGAAGACAGACTCCAGTTCATCCGATATCTTGAAGTCTATTTACAATCGAGAAACAAACGTTCGAACGGATTCTTGTATAAATTGCTGAACAAACAGGATTTTTGTTGGTTTTTCTCTGAGCTAACCATTTCAGGGTTTAAACAAGGCAAGATAAAGCTTAAAGATCTACCTGAACGGGATCAAATCAAACAAGAAATTTTAAAACTAAAGTCTAAAGTCAACAATGGCAGAATGGAGTCTTACAAACATGTCTGCATACACGCCAATGTACCCTGAAAATCGACTTCCAGTGTATGCTGTCTTTCAGCTGGTGCTTTTCACAAGCATTTTTATTGTAGGTTTTTTCGGAAATTGTATAATTATTTACGGAGTAATGCAACAAGGAAAATACAAAACGACGAGTAATTATTTTATCGCAAACCTTGCCCTGAGTGATTTAGCGGTCTTGGTCATAAGTCTACCCGTACAGCTACTCCAAGAACTTGCATCGTGGCCGTTTGGAGAGATTGCGTGTAAAGTTTTATACCCGCTTGGTGACGTGTTTATTTGTGTGAGTCTAGCAACACTGACGATGATTTCTTTGGACCGGTATAGAGCGATTGTGACTCCTTTCAAAAAGCGGCTCACAAAAAAACACGCCAAATACGCTGTAGTGTTGATATGGATTTTTTGCTATTTGGTCGCCGGTCTTCCTGTTTCGTTTCTACTTAAGATAGTCAAAGATGACAGTGTTTGGATCTGCTATCCATTTTGGCCCACGTTACTAGCAAAGAGGGTCCATATGGTTATTACAGCATGTCTTGTAACGATTTCTATGCTTGTGATCTCTTACTCGTACATTCACATCGTAAAATCCCTTTGGCAAGTAAGAATTATCTACCGTGCCAGCTCTAGTGACTCGCAGAACTCTATAGTAAGACTAGAGCAGAAACGAAAACTGGTCAAAATGTTGATTACGATCGTCATTGTGTTTGCAATTTGTATCATGCCTTACGTGTTGTTAGCACTTTCCATGGAGTTTGCTACACTAGCTCGAAGTGAGCACGTGAGAATTGCTTTGGTGGTTGTAATGTCTCTTTTATATTTGAACTCGGCTTTAAATCCTGTTATTTTATGCACAATGAGCAAGGATTATAGAAAAGGTTTGAGACCTTGTGGTTGTTGAGAGAAAATTCTACCAGCTGAATTTGACCGTTTGAGCTTCATTTCCTCTTCGAAATTTAAAGCATTCTTTGCAATTGAGAAACTGTGTTAATTTGCCAAGAAGATATATATAACGGAAGCAAGTCATTGAAAAATCTTAAACAAGCTAAATTGATCCATCGCGAGCTGCTTTTTAATCATAACAATACAGCTAGTATCTTACGTTCTGTACAAGACTTTTAATGCATCTTTAAAAGCAGTTTTAGAAACGCTCAAATGTCAACCACTAGACCTTTGACAGCATGAGGGCTCAACTGCATTGCAGTGGGGTTCCGACTAACAGAAAATCTATATTATAATTACCATGCACTTATCGTGAGTTTGTTAGGTTTTGTAAAGAATATATTTATAAAAAATAGTATTAGCATACAATGTAGTGTCGTGATCTACACAAAAGAAATTTCAGACACTTAATGATTTCATTTTCTTACCAAATTTTACTTTTGATCTAGATGATAAAATCCTTTAAAGCAGCCATTCTTTTGTTTTTCTTGAAGAATAGAAATCATATGTGTTTTTCATTTTAACTTTTGAACCAGTTGATGAAATCCTTTAAAGTTACCATTAACTGATTAATTTCGTTTGTCAAATCGTATAAAGAGACTATTCATTTTGACGTCTGCCCTGAACATTCACTCCGACTTTTGAATCTGTTGGTGAATTCATAAAAACTGACCGTTCATTTTTACTAGTTCTTGAAAGATACTACTGCCTATTTCTAATCCTATTTCTGCATAAATAGCCTAGCTTTCTCTTTGATCTATCTCGTTTTTTTGTTACGTGTTTAATCTTCTTAAAAAATTAAAGACTTTAATTTCTAAAATTAAGTTTTCATACTATTACAAACAAAAAGCATTATATTTTTCGTATAACTGAATTTATGGGTAAAAATGATAATGTAAAGTAATTGTATATATACTACACAAAATTAGAAGCTCATGTTTTGTAGTTTAATTTCAACAACCTGTAATAACGTGAGACAAATTTAGTCTCTGGATTTATATACTTTAGACATTTTTAACACATTGTGGCTATATTTTGCTTAAACACATCTAGATCGATTCATGTACGCTTTTAAAAATAAGTTTTCTAAAAAAACCGGCACAAAAAAAGTCATTCCTATTGAGCTACATGAAATGCAAGTTGCTTGAAACTTAACTTGAGATCATGACCCATGGCTCGGAATTTTGATCATAGGGCTAAGCTGATTAAGCTCATTTTCTATGTTCATCTCTGGAGACACTAGCACCCTCCTTAGGCCAAACACCCTCGGAGAATCCATTTCATCAGATCGTTTAAGACATTTTTCATATGAGAAACTTAAAGTCAAATTATTCCCACATTGTATGTAATTGTTTCCACATGAAAAGAAACTTGGAAATATTATTTTGGATTTTTATTAAAGCTTGTAAAAAACGTGAATAATGTAACGCGAGTCTTTTAATAAATTACACAACGGGAATTTTGAGTTGCTCATGTATATAAAGGAGCTATCTTTAATTCCATCAAAAGGGGGCCTAAAGGAAAAACTAAATACTTTCAAAAAATTTAATGACCTAGCAAAACAGCGCATCAGTATTGTTTCATATGTATATAAAATCCTTTTAAGAGTCCTTGGAATTCATTGCTTTCAATATTATTGTATTTTTATTATGGCTAACTTTGATTCCGTGCTCAGTGTTACTTCATCCTGGGAATTCACCTTCCTCTTCACTATAACCTACTTCATTTATAAGTTTTACACTGTATATACTCATTCGAATATTTTACAGCAAATGTTGTAAAAGGTTTAGTAGCCTATCAGTAAGTTTTGAAAAATTTTCATTGGCACACAAAAGCCGAATCAAACTCTAGATAAAGTTGTCAATTCGTTTGGGTTTCTAGAAATCAAATTACGTTTTAATTTGCGTCTGAAATTGAAACTGTTCTCACGAAATCATTTAGAAAAACTTTAATATATTTGTTAATGATATATCGTTCTTTTACAGAAAATGGCTCGATTCGGTATATATTAGTTGTCAAACATAACAGACAAAAAGAGACATTTTCTTTACAAAGCCTTTGCAATAAATAAAATGTAAAAACGTTTCACTATTTTAAAATAATACGCAGTAATCTCATTACTACAAAATTAGCCATTTTCAGTCTAATTTCAAGAAAAAAAAATAGCTATATTACTTGACAAGAGAAAAAGACCCCCGGATAAATTTTCCTTATATTTTAGGATAAGTTGTTCTGTTTACTTCTAATAGCATAACGAAATATTTTGACACAAATTCCAAATTTTTCAACTTAAGATTTCACATGGTTTAATCCATGCAAGTTAATTATCATCTTTCTCCGTTTCCAGCTCAGTTGCTAGGTTGTAGCTTCTGTATCTTCGTTCTCCAGTACGTCCGTCTCTCGCCTCCTCCTCACTTAGGCCTGCGAGTCCCATATCCTCCTTTACGTTCTCCATCCATCTCTTTTGCAGCCTACCACGTGATCTCTTTCCCTCATCTCCATTCTTTAGGTCTTCTTGGGCGCGCCTTCTTCATTATTCGCAGAAGATATCCTCACCATCCAAGGCGCGCTTGGCGTGCCTTAGTTACAATGTTCGTAACAACAAGCTCCTCTTGTTCTCCTCTCCTCATTTCGCTGCCTATCCAGTCTTTTCACACCTTTGATCGTCCTCAGTATTTTCATCTCAGTTGATACCAGCTTCCTTTCCTTTTCCTTAATTCCTCAGCACCCACGTCTCGGCTCCGTATAGCAGTGCTGGACGAATGACTGTTCCATATAATATAGACTTTCATCGTCAGCCTCCTTGGTATTCTCTTGTCATATATATATATATAAAACGCCATTTCAATCCTTCCATTCAATCCAAGAAACAGTTATCCTTGCCAATCCATGCTAGTTTAACATTCTTAAAAATTAGATCGTTTTTGATCCTTTTGGTTTCTTGTATTTGCTGTGACTGAAGCCATTGAAAGAATCAACCTTTTTTGGATGTTATAAGTTTACAAGACAGTTTTTAGCTAACGTTACTAAATAGATAACAAATGTTCACAGCTAGTCCTAAAATAAACGCTTTTTATAAGTTGAAAAACAAAAATTAGTTAGCGTCCTTTTTTCAGAAATTTCATGGTCGGTCGGGAGGTTTTATTTTTACTCGGAAGTTTTGATGCGAAAATACAATAAGACATATCCTTATTTATTGTCGTTATTGCATCCAATATCATACATAAACATCATAATGGTATTTACTATAGTTTATTTGAAGACTACAAAATCTTATGGGATTTGGTCAGTTTTCGGACAACTAATTCAGACTTCTACCAAGTTTTACAGACGTAAAATAGTATTAAAACATTTTTAAAGAAGAACTATGAAAATAAAAAAAAAATTGGGTCTGGCGCTTTTTCAATGGTCGGGCGGGATCGCTAACCAACTTTTTTTTTAACCCAACAATGTCTAATTTTTGTGACGAAGCTTAATTGAATGCTCTCAACTGAGTATTTTGCAAACTTCAGTCTCCAATATCTCAATTTAAAAATTGTTCAGATTATTTGAGGTACAGCCTTCCTGACGAACACTTAAACCGTCTTATGCACTTTCCCATTTACTGCACAAGTAATTGAAAATTTTATTTGTAAAAATTAATTTAATTTAACATTTAATATTTTAGTCGATGTTGCACTGACAAGATAATTAAAAAAAATATGAAACAATCTTCTTCGTTATTTTTTCAGTCATAAGTATGTTCTTAGCTTATTTATTTTTTTACAGATTTTAGACTCAACGTCTGATAAACGAATGTAAACCTATATCGTTTAAAATTTGTTTTTGTTTTGAAAGTATAGATGCGAATCTACAAATATTAACTTACCACATTATTTTAATTGCGAAAATAATACAAAATCTCAGAAAACAGACCAAATCTTTCTATTTTTTGCCAAATTATGAAAAACCTGGAAAAACAGAGAGATTCAGTACCTCACACAATTACAAAATGAAATTCAAAGGCGTAAGTGAAAAATCCTCTCGAAGTAATTTCCGGTATTTAAAAGGCAACAATTTGGCAGACTAAAAACAATTTCCTGAAAGTTAATCTAATAATCCAACAAACTAGCAGTCCTAGTTTAGAAATATGTTCAAGTCCGTCATTTTTCAGATTTTGAAAATGGAACTACCCCAGTTATCTTCGTTTCTGGCCCTTAAGCCTGGTTTCCATATAACACTAACAGTGATTATCTTAACGATTACACAGATTACATAATGAACTTGTAACAGAGCCGCTAACTAATTTGTTTTTAAATTTAATGAAATCAAAGTCAATAAAAAAAATTGTCCCAAAGTTTTAAACAAAAAATGCGCGTCGTGTCAAAAAAGTTCAGAATCCGGAAAAGTTTTAAAGAAACACTTTTCGCTAAATTTGTTACTTGATGTCCAATTTAGGTCGTTAACTGCATACATAGTGTCTTTTTTTCTAAAATCAACAGTGTTTCACCCTTCTTGACAACCGTTGTCATGTGCGAACTCGGAGGATAAACAAAACCCCATCGAACTTGAAAAGTTTCGGTGGTTGTTAGTGCGTAGAAAAAAAATGGTAAATTTTTATGGAGTTGTTGGTTGTTCTAAACGATCAAAACGTGATAAACTTAGTTATTTTCGTTTGCCATCTATCCCTTCAAAGTTCAAAAAGATATAGCTAAGCGAGACGTGATTTGTATAAAAAACGGAGGGAGAAGTAGCTTGCTCTGTCAAAAAAGTTGTTTTAACGTTAAAAGATACAGAATAACTTTAACTTCTCCGTTTCTTTGCACAAGATATTCTCATACAAAGAGAAGCTTTACTTTCCTTGCAACAAACGTGGTATAGATTTATTTATAGATTGTTTTAGAAATGCCATCAAAGTCGTATCCGATATCCTGGGCTTGCTTTCTTTCTTCCCCACCGTATTTGTGGTTTCGTTTGTGATAATTGGTTTGCTGTGTGTTTTGCCGAAGACAAGAAGAAATACTAACTTTGTACACTGTTCACAGGAAGAATCTTACTTACTTAAAAAAATTGACGCAGAACCGTGTCTGACCCAAATACTGTTTATAATAGATTGAAAATCGATTTTCGAGAGAAAATATCCTGAACATGCATGAATGAGAATCACGGGAAGGCGACCTTGTTGTTTTCAGCCAAAAATGAATCGTGAACCCTTGTTTATCTGAAACTGAATATTGTTGCTGATGTTTATCGAAGAAGGCGGTGTAGATTTTAAGTACCCCCAAAGACAACACATAGCAGCTCCAGGCGCAATAGCGTCGAAAAAAACATTTGCACTCTAAAAGAAAGACAAGTAGAGTTATCTTCGTTTTGTTTTAAAGTCCCCCGTCATCGCGTAGGAAATGATTCTTAACTACACTTTTTTTTTTATTAAGAACCAGTAAAATTTTGCCCAGGCTCAGTGTTCTTATTTTTTTCAACAATTTGAGGCTCAAAATGTTCTTATTTATAAGTTATTTTGTTCTTATATTTCGGGCGTAAAATTTTGTGTATTTTACAGCAGATGACAGTACATGTAGTTATTACAGTTGGAGTATACTTGTATTAAAATAATAAGTAACGAAATTTATTTAATGTCTGATGCTCTGTGTGATGACTGCTTGCCACGCTCACTTTGCTATTTTTTTCTTTTTTTTCTTTTTTTTTAAATTTTTATTTCAGCCTCAAGTTGTTCTTAATTTGTTCTTATTTTTCGAGCGATTTGAGCCTCACTGTTCTTATTAAGTGTGTTCTTAATATAAAAAAAGTGTATTCAAATCGTTTGCACATCAAGGGAATGAAAGATCCAAAAGTGAATTGAAATATATCTTGGTAACATCATTAACCTTGTCACTCAATTTAATTCCTTTTTAGTTTGTTCAAGAATCAAACGATGAACACGCAAAGAAACAAAAACAAACAACGAAGCAAATTTCAATTTTAAATGAGTCTAATCACCTTGACATTGACAGTTTAACTTTTAAAAACTCCTTCATAAAGCTTTTAAAAGTGAAACCAAGTTCTAAACCGGAAGTTTTGTTCTCTTCTTAAGAATTTTTTTAAAACATGATTCTTGTTAAAAGCATTTAAAGCATTACCGGAAAAGTTAATTTTGTTGCTATCTGTCAGCAATCAGTGATAATATGTGCTAAATTTTCCAAGCGGTATCAAAAAGATTCAAGCCGCCTAGCTTAATGGTATTCTAGCTGAGTGACTCATTTCAA
Organism: Isaurus tuberculatus; assembly: GCA_025447995.2. Taxonomy (NCBI): domain Eukaryota; kingdom Metazoa; phylum Cnidaria; class Anthozoa; order Zoantharia; family Zoanthidae; genus Isaurus; species Isaurus tuberculatus. The sequence goes on along the minus strand of JAOEHV020318461.1, from coordinate 8,102 downwards.
GCTATTTTTACACAGTTGAAAAAAAGGTTGACATTTGTGACCTGCCATTCACCTTCTGTTTCCTTTTTAACTGAACTTAAATTTTCAGTATTTGTTTCTTGTATTTGTTCATAGAACACGTTAAGTATGCTAAAAGTTTTTTTGGTCATACGCGTGTCGATAGATTATTGCGCACACTGTTTTAATTACACAGCTATACGTAATAGTCACGCTATGTTTTTTAAATTTCAAATAGAGTAAACCAGTTTGGTTTCCGCATAAGAGTCGCGATCACTCGTTCGCAGAGGAAAATGTTCGACAACCCCAGCGATTAAATCGGGAAACCCAGTTTCGTTAATGGTAGCGAAAACAGCGTTCATTCAAACTTGTAAAAATCACTTTCCGTGATCCTAGCGACCAAGCATGCGAAATTTTATTTTTACTTGTATTTATTATTGTTTTTCTTTGATTATCTCGACCTTTTGGTATTTTAAAAGGACTTTGAAACAAAATAAATTATCCAAAGCGAATTTCATCGAAGAAATACAATTTTCATTTACGTGAAACTTGGAGGCTTGCCGCAGCCCTCTATAATGAATAGTCAAGTTTTTCGCGTGTCATAATGAAGTTCGCTTTTACGGAAAAGTTTCGAAACTTATCTTTGTTTGGAAAGCAACAGAGCAACCGTTCACAAGGTGGTTAAGAAAATACCTGGTTTCCCGCTGAAGATGAGTGAAAGGTTTTTGAATGAATTTTTTAGTTATAAACTTATATGTTCGAACGTCTCAAGGTAACCGGACCTTCTAAAAATGACTTTCGATTCACGGAAGGAAAGTCAACTCATCGTTTTTATCAACTGAATTACCACTCTCCCAGCGAACTGTATTCTTAAAATTTTAGTAGATTAGTATAATACGAATAAGGATCCACTTTTTTCACTTTGAACACCCCACTACTTTTCCCTTACAAAAATTAGTCTCAGACGTGTCAAGTGTCCCGCATCTTGCGGGATTTGCACGCATTTTCGTTGCGAACCCGCCGTTCCCGCACTCAAATAGGCCAGTTGTCCCGCATCTTTCATTTTTTGTGGTCATTTTTCTATTTCGTTTTCCTTTTTTTATTTAGCCTATTTTGATTACTTAAAATTCAATACATTACAATACACAGTACTAAGATTTATTATGAAAATAGTTCATATTGTTTTATTGTTCTAATCTTTGGTCTATATGAAATCGCAGCTAAATCTATAACTTTAATTAGAATTGCTAAGGAGAGATTTTTTGTATTTAGAGGCTAGGCAAAGTGGCCTATGCTACCACAGCCAGTTAGTTGTGTTTTCTCGCTATAAACAGACCTGTGAGTTAATTATTTTGGTAAGTGTCTTACTTAATAACTTACTATTATCTTTTTTAAAAATATATGTCGATGACTTTCGTTGCATGCATAAAATAAAGTGCAAACTTTACATGTGACAGTGTCTGGTTCTCATGGTAGTTTTCCGCCTCTCAAAATCATAAATCCAACCACATGATAACTACTGTATATACTATTTGTGTTTTCAATGTTTTTTCCATGGCTTTCTTTAAAGTTTCAGAATAACGGGTTCAAAAATAGCTCCGGAGACGTTGTGGAATTGTTCAAAATATATATAGTAATGTTAGCCAAAATGTTGCATTAACTTGTTTCGTGCTGTTAAAAAAACCCATCCATTTTGTTTGATGTTTGTATATTTGGCAGAGGGAGTTTGGCGAAGAGTTTTATCGAATTTGTGAATAATTAAGGAGTTTCATTTTGAGTATTGTGAACGAGTGCTTACCCAACTTATTGGTACCAAGGCTATTTTCGCCTTTCCAAAAATTTTAAATTCTTATTTGTTCTAAACGTCGATAAATATGTTTTATAAAGTTTTTGTGCATCAATCGCTTGAAAATTGATCTATCTTTGGGTGTGAGGAGTTTTAAAGTGAAAGGAAAAAATTTGAATTCAAAAATCATTCCAGATTAAACGAGGGTCTGCTCAAATGGTTGAATCGAGTTTCCATCTTTACTTCCTATTAATACGGAAAGGGTATCGTTGCTAAAAACATCTAGAATTATTTCAATTCATAGTTGTTGCTGTAGGTTAAGAATGACACGAACAGCATTTCAAGAATAAAGATTATTTATTTAATTTTCAGTTAGTAGCGTTTAATACATTTTCTTATAATTTGCTGAGATCATGAAACAATCAAAACACACACAAAAAGTCTGGGCTTCCTGTTGGAAAACAAAATGGTGAAAACACCCAATAGCCAATAGGCGATTTGTATGATGGCGTATTAATTTTACTACAACTACCAGGAAGCTTTATGAATTTTTCTTTCTTATTCATATTTTTCTTTCTCATGAGATTTGCAGAACAATTGCCACTAATTATTTGACAAAAGAAAGCAGGCAGAGAATTCTGGTACTTGTAGTATGTGACGCCATCATGCAAATCGTCTATTGAAAGGTTATGTTGCGTTGCGAAACAAAAGTTTTATTGCCTATTCTTCTTTTTCAGGACATGCTTGTAGTGGTAAGTAATACTTGCTTTAAAGGAAATGTTTTAGAGCTGGTGTTGCATGGTAAATAGCCATGATGCAGTCTTCGGTAATTCAATTGCTGAGTTTGTAATTTAATAACTTGTAATTTGTATGGCTCGTCTTGCTGCCAGTTTTTGAAAAGTTGCAACTGAGAACATGAAGCTTCTCAAAGAACACACAAAGAAATTAAATATTTGCATAAATTTGAGTGCATGATTTATCTCTCTTCATGAATCTACAGTATTGACTCGTTCACAACCGCCATTTTGATTTCTGACTCTCCAAAGCTAGCTTGAACTAGTCGACTACAAAGTCCCTTAACGTTACTTCTCATCCATTCTTACAGGTTTTTGTGCAAATAATAGGCAATATTTTCACAATTTAACACAGTGTGCGAAATAAAATTTTTTCACTCTTTCTCTGCCTCGGGTAAATTCTTAGCATGCTTTTTTAAAAAGATTGGTGTTTTCCAGCTTCACGATCTTATGAAATAGGTTATGTTAAAAGGAGCTGAGTGTGCTTTAGTAGAAAAACTCTCGAGTCACCATTTTGATGCAGTATTGTTTATCATTTTTACTATGAAAAACTTCTTATTCTATTTTTCCGTTGTACTCACTGATTTTTTTAAAAAAAAAGACTGGTTCGAGCATCTATTATTTAGAAAGTAAAGCCACAAAACGGCCATTTTTCTAGAACCCAAGCGGCTGTGGGTCCGAGTGAGCAGTCAACGGGAAGCGACACGGCATAAATTTGTCAAATGCAAGTTAAAGGACTTTAGGGCTAAGAAAGGTACGAATTTGATTAGATCTAGGGTCCTACCAATATGGCGCCGATCAAAATTCATGGACTTCAAAAAATTAGGTTCTAAGTCTTCCAACACAAATAATAGGTTGCTCGATCAAGTCTTTTTTGAAATCAGTAGTCGTCGCGTTAGCTATGGTAGATAAATGTGGTATTGTATTTCAAAGAGTGGCACGTATGGCTGTAGTTTGGTTACCGGAAACTTTGATGACCCTTGACAACACACTTTCCTGGGATATCTCATAATTTCATACACGTCAAAGAAGCTTTCAAATCCGTTGAGTTTTTTTATTCATTTTTTATTCTTTCACTCATGAGTTTTAGTCTTGTTTAGGATAAAATCAGATCTCTGTTATTCCTTTATTTGCTGGAAGTCATTTGGTTAGAGATTGGCAAAAGGTTAATTTTCCTGGGCGAATCTAAATAATGTTATCGGATCTGCAGGAAACATGCAAAGGTTAAAAGCGGTAATGGGGTGGACCATTGTATGGTTTCTTGGCACGTACTTAATCTTAAGCAAGCCTCTACATGCTCGTAAACAGTGTTTGTATTCTTTGACCTTAGTCTGAAATGTTGTAGCTGCTCTCTCCGGCGTTCTCGCCTTCCCGGGCTCCTCTTCTCTCATTTCGTGTTTAATGCTCCTTTTACTTTATTGAACATTTCTTTGTAAACATCTTAAAAGTGATTTAAAAAAAAAGAAAAGGTTTTAATTGTTTTTTTTTCTCAGGTCTAATGACCAAAATCGGGTCTCGACCACCATTTTGCTCCTACACGTTTATCCTACCACAATAGTTTGGTGCTGGTAATTGGGACTGTGAACACGTTATAATGGATGGAATGAATACTAATAGTTTGAACTAGTAGGTCTCGAGACTGTCGAGCTGTAGTTTCGCCTAATGTTTATAAACTTATTTTCTAATTTTGAACCACGAAGAATTCCTTAACTCGGACCCATCAATAGTGCGCACACCACATCAATTATTATTTTAGCGGGAAAACCGATGGACGCACTTGCCGCATTAATTTTATTTTTGGCGGGAAAAATTTGGATATAAAATCTGTAATGATCAGTGTTTTCGTTTGTTACATGGACGGCATGCTATCACATAATTAATTTCGAAACAACTTGTTTTAAACATTATGAAAGCAAATTTTGCTGACTGTAGTCTTGCAATAGGCTCCAGATGCGGCAGGTTGTCTTTCTTACGGAGTCTTACTTCGGGATGCAATCTTTTTTTTCGTTTGGTACCATATTGAAAACAACAAGTAGAAAAAAAAAACAAAAAAAAGCTAAAGGGTGTTCTAGAAAATAGTTAAAGCTGTTTTGCTGAGGGTTTTATGATTAAAATCCTAAAATTATTAATTTTAGTAGTTATATCCATTCGTCAAAGCAAGTAAATGTTTTTTTTAAAAAAATGGTTTATCGACTGAGCTTGTAGTTGTACATCAGATGTACCGAAAATTGCTGCTTTCAGTTCGTACTGATTGTTGTAAAAAGCATAAGTCATAAGAAAAATAGGGCTGAAAGACCAGATAATGAAATTATATTTTGTGTTTTGTTTCTTTTTTATTTTAGTCGATTTTTTTTAAAGGAAAAAAGTTATTTTTCTCAAAATTAATTTGAAACATGCGATGGATTTTATATGCTATCCAAACATATTTGCTACATTTTTTATGCAGCGGAAACAGATTTGCGAGTTTGTGGTTAATTTAAACAATGCTGGAATAAACGTAGTGTCAAAGTTTGTTTCCTCTACACGAAGTATTAAGGAGCCAACATAATCCAATCTTCCTGCATGTCTGAATAATCTGTAATCTTGCAAACCGCTTTACCGCAGACAGTAGGTGTGGTTATTCCCTCAATTTGGGTGGCCATCAACGAGATTTTTGAACAAGGACTGAAGGAGAGCAACTTTTAGACATGTCCGGCTAAACTTGTTGATACCATTTCATCTTGTCTGGATGCAGATTGAAAAAATCGACATTAGTTTTATATTCATTCTCGCAACCTTTGTCACTTAGAAAAGGTATCGTAACCCTTGTTATAGAAGTATAATTATGAACCATAGTGATACAGCAATCATTTGAGCAGACACTGACAAGTGGGATAAATTTGAATAGAAGGTGTTGGTGTAGCCGGGCCAAACCACGATATTTATTTTAAAAATAGCATTGTGACTGAAATCGGCCAAACTATAACTAACATCAAATTTCGCCTTCATTCCAGTTCGAAAATTTTTGTTTTGATTTTTGCCAAGAAACCCAGCAGAAAAAAACAAATTCACGAGAAAGATGCTCAACATTATCTTAGCAATCAAATTGAAACAGTACTGTTCTTGTTTCAAACTTCATAGAATTTAACTTGACTAAGTGCATTGGTGCAACCAAATTTTTATACATTTTCTTTGTATTTAATGACCTTCACGTAAAATAAAAAATAAAATACTTAAGAGTGAGCTCTTATATTCTGGCGTTCTACCAAGAAAAATTCATTTCCGTTGAACATTAAATGGAAAGTGTTGCTTCTCGATAAATACCAAAACTCTACCGGCAGACTTTTTGGTCATTTGAACTACTGGTAATTGTACTGTATTTCAATGCAGAAGTAGAGGTATTGTAATGTTAGACCGTTCAAATAAGCTTTCCAGCAAGAGCTAGTAAAATTTCAAAACTGAGACATACGCTTGGTGCATTTTTTTTAATCTTAAAAGGCTGTTTTGAGCGAACATTTTAAACTTTCAACAAATTTTATTGCTTTTTTATACGGAATTGCTTTTAACTTTTATATTGGCGTGTAACACCCCGTGCAATGGCTAAAATCAGCTTAATGAACTATTGATACAGCTTACAGTGTATGGCTACAAAGAGTAGAATAAAAATTTATGTTTCGTTTTTTTAATAACCAAGTATTTAGTCCTCAAGTCCTTTACACTTTTTTTTTCATAAGAATATTGTGTTTGTGGCCCAAGCTGAACATTCTTATTTTTTTTCCGATTTAAGACTGGAAACAATTTTGTTTATTTCGTTAGATCATATCTTACGACATGTCAAAAATGTTATTAGCATTTTAAAAGCATATGGCTAGATCTTCTGCTGATTTTGTACTTATCTAGTTTTACTGTTTAGAAATACGAGGAAATTTAAACGGTATAAATTAAACCATGTAATTGTCTTTTTTAATTTTAAACATATTAAATTACATTCTTTTACAAATATCAACCTTGAGTATTCTTAAAAATTATATTCTTACACTGTCTCGCTATTTTATGTGAAACTGAGGCTCACTTGTAGGGATTTTTAAAGGGGCCTTGTCACGTTCCACAATGCATTGCGAGTCGATTGTATTTTTGAAAGCCCTGAAAAGACTTGCAAAGTCTGTTGCCGTCTTCACGAATTTCACTTTACTTTTGGATTTCTGAAAAGTAAAAGTTTATTCAAGTTTCATAACGGTTTCAAGGCATCTGAAATTTGCTTGAAATTAACAACCAGTCCTTGTCAAAAGCAAAATTTGGTGTCAATAAAAAATTATCATTCAAAATTGAAGAAAAATTAATTAAAGGACGGGCAATTTGCAACACAAACTGTATTGGGTACACTGGCTTTTCGAGAAAACAGTTACCTCTGGTGTTTGATTTTGTAGAAGATAAAGCAAATTTAATTTGATATTGAAAAGTCTGTCAGAACAACAAGGTTGACTAGTTGAGTTTCTTAAATTTCTGAGCTCTTAACAAAAGTTCCTTCTTTATAACGGGCTTCTTTTTGAAAGGATGTACGTAAAATGAATGTAATTTAGGTAATTAAAGTTTGTATTTTTACCTTTTTGTATTGAAATCTTAAGGAACGGCAAATTTTCAGAGTAACTAGCTGGGTATCAACACTTAACGTTAATAGTTACCTTTGATAATTCACAATGAGAATACTGTTCATCGCAGTGTGAGCCAGAAGTGATTTCCACAGATAGAAAGATGGAAACGGAAGCACAGGGACCCCATCCACAACGTGTGTGTTTGGACTTTTTGATTCACGTCTTGTCATGGTGCCGAGAAAAATAAAGCAAAGCCCGCACAAATGGCTATAAATCACCTTCAGAAATGAAAAAAGTCAGCAGCAACCAACGAGACAGGTATGTAATTTCTTTTCATCTTAAATGACATACTTCAATTCAAAAATACCGATTTTTCCGTGAAATTTCTATTGCCTTGGTCGATGTCACAACAACAGGTGGTGGCACAAAGTCCAAACTCCAAATATGAAGTATGGACGGTATACTTGGTAAAACAACACTTTGTTTGGGTGAGCTAATTAGCTGCTCGACACAGCAGAACTGAGCGAAATTAATATTTCGAAATACAATGTCTATTAGGTAAGCTTAAGAAAGGCAATGATCAACTCACACAGCTTTAATGTAAATTATTTGTTGCCGCACTTATCAAGTTAAGCTGCGTTTTCGGAACATTTAGTCATTTATTTTCGAATGATTTGTCCTAAAAGACTTGCAGTGTTTCCAATAAATTGAGTTAGGTTATAGTTCTTTCGTTGTTTTCTCAGCTGCAGAACGCACACTGCTATCAGATTTTGGCACTTGGTAAACGCGTGGGGTCGTAAGAAACAATAGAAACTCCAGGCCCTTGGTGTCTAGCCTCAAAATTTTGAAAATGTTTTAATAAAAAATGACAGGTTGTTTGTTTATGTCTTTAATGTAAAGAACGGCTCCAAAAGGGATGGGGAGCGGGGTGAGCGGAGAGGAAGAGAGAGGGGG
>JAOEHV020318351.1:0-11544 GCA_025447995.2 Isaurus tuberculatus | reverse complement strand
AACATTCTGTTGATGTCCAGTTTTATGTTGTGGTTGGTAATCATGATATTGGTTTTCACTACATGTGAGTACAAACAAGCTGTTTTGTTTCTTGTACAAAATAAATATAGAATCTGATGCAAATAGTTTTTATGCTCAAATGCACTAAAACCAATTTTCTATGTCAGAGTAGAAATCACTGTTACTACTGAAAACAAACTTAATAATTATATTGAAATTTGCCCATTTGGTTTATGTTTCTCTGATAAATGTTATCCAAAAACTTTTCTAAAAAAACTTGTCAGTCAAAACAAAACTTTGGTCAACATTGCCAAAAAAATCTTTATATCCCCATACCCTTGTTTCATGACTTTTAGATTGTCCTAACACAAAGTTAGATTTACTCAAGGTTAATTTTATCCCTGCAAACTGATAAATGATTTACCAGTGTTCAAAATTTAGAGTTACCCGTTTGCCCACAAGGTGAGCCAAATTTCAATTTTTTGTGACATGACTAGTTTGTTTGGTAACCTTATTTTTCCCATGTTTTCATGGCTACTATGCAAAAATAATCAACATTCTTGCTTTCAAGAGTAAAGTGGGTAAACTAAATTCTCATGGAAAACTAGAAAATCAAACCTATTTACCCTTTGGGTAACCCTTAGAAAATTCTTAAATCAAACACTGTTTACAATTATGTTAGACATTTATTTAGCAAATTTAGGGTGGCCAATTTGCAGCCCTTTACTTTGCATCATTTTCAATACTTTTCTTATGTTCTCTTCTCGGGGGTGGAAGCGGAATAATGAATAATGAATAATTTCCATCCAGAATAATGAATAATCTCAAAGCAAATAAGGAATAATGAATAATAGCAAAAATATTGATATGAATAATGAATAATGGCCAGAAAAGGTAGATGAATAATGAATAATCACATTTTAATAATTCCGCTTCCACCCCTGACTCTGCATACTCCACAGTATTTTTTAGTACAAGCAAGAAATACTTGAAAGTTTGTTTTTAATTTTCTTTTTTTTTTTTAATTTTAAGCAGTGAAATCACCCTTTATCATTGTAGCATAATAATCATTTGGGCTTGTTAATATAATGAGATGAGTATTCGTCATCACATCCACAATTACCATTCATCCTGTTTAGCGTGAAGATTAACTTGTGTTGGTTGTGTAATACACTATACTGTACAGTATGTAGATGCTTCACAGGGGTTTTTTCTTGTTCTTCTTAAATATTTTCTAAAATGTATTTGATTAATTATGAAAAAAGATAAAACTAAAAAAGCAATGAAACTGAAGTCTTTAAGTAATCATTTTTAATTTTATCTCAAAACTTACTGTGTCCAGTCACACCATAGCATTTATTCCAATGCTATGTACAAACATGTTTTATTCTTTTCTAATCCTTCTTACTCTGGCAGTGTAGCCAGTTCATATTGTTGCAGCCTTAAGCCCCATTTTGAATAAAGAAGGTAATTGAGCCCTCATCAGTGATTTTAAGCTTAGTTCCTAAAAAAATGAAAGAGTTACCATCTCTGCTAAAATGTTAGGAAACTACTTGAAGATTTGTACAAGAGTATCTAGTGGCTCAGATGGCCAGCTAAAATATCCTACCAGTTGTATCAAGTAGTTTTGTAAAGAAACCATTGAAATGCTTGGAGATTATTATGTTAAAGAGAAGTATTAATCAACTCTTTGTTGAAATGCAGGGCTTGACATTAACAATGGCCCCATTGGCCCAAAGTTTTTTTTTGCCCTTTCTGGCCAGAACAGACCAGTGACTTTTTAAAATTGGTGGCCTGATTGGGCTAGGATTTTTTTAGAAAGTATGTTTGTAAGATCTGTCATGCAGAATTGTGGTCAATTATCACGCTGGCGATTGCAACCAAAGCTGCATGTAAAAATATTCTCATTGCTTATAACATTTATTACTGGGCTACCTATGGTAAGCCCAGTCATAGAACAGTTTATTTTGATTTGGCTGAGGGAAGTTGTTAGGGGTCTCTGCACCCAATCAGAATCAGGGCAGCAAATGCATTAACAGCCCGCTCACTTACCATTTTTCCAGAAAATATTTTCTGAAGATGCTCCATGCAGTTAGTTTGTCTCGAAGGAACGTATTTTTAACCTTGGAAATTAGTTTGTCATCTTTGTCAAAACTGCATTCCCATACGAGATCTCCACCAAATTGTTGCAGCTGTGCGTTTATAAATGCAGTCCACTTACCATTGGGTTGATCAAGGATTCTTTTTACCCAAAAAATTTTAAGGGAGTTACAGAAGCTGCCGTTATCCAAGAGTTTTAAACCACCTGACTCAACGCCATTAATAAGAACTGAATATTGAATTTTTGCTGGTTTATTATACCAGAGAAATTTAGTGATGATGTTTTTGAGTCGATTTAAAATGCAATCTTGTGGGTTAGGGAGAACTAAAAATAAAAAGACCAATTTGGATATTGCTAAAGATTTGAGTGTGATATTTTTGCTAATTAGTGATAGATCGCGCTTTAGCTACATGCTTAGCACTGTATCTATCTTTTCCAGGAGGAAGTCCTAATTTAATTCGGTCAAATATTTTGCATCCGTTGTAAATGAAACGCCCAATGCTGCAACAGCTTTACTATTCCACTTAAAGTTATACTCGGGACAAAAGATGTCATTAGTATTCTTCAAAGGGCCAATTCTTAAAAGTTCACACTTTCAAGGGTTAAGTTTTAATCCAGACGTAACTCCAAATAAATTGAATATTTCTAAAGCCCTCTTTAAGCTTTTTTCATCTCCTGGTAATGTAAGACTAGTGTCGTCAGCATAGAGTCGAATTTTGCAAGTGAAATCTAAACTTTCTTTTTGACAGGAAATTCCATTCAGCGAGGGGTCATTCCTCATCGCAATAGCTAACAGCTCAATACAAATAACAAAAAGATAGGGTGAAAGGGAACAGCCCTACGAACTCCTCTCGAGAGAGGAAAGAGCGTAGAAGCATGCCCGTTGTTTATAACACAACTCGATATGCTGTTATAAAATACCTCAGTCCAACGCAAGATATCTTCACCAAAGCCGAAATATTTCAGAGCTTTTTTAATAAGACTCCATTCTAGCTTGTCAAAAGCCTTTTCAAAGTCAGCGAAGAAGATAAGTCCAGACATTTCGCTAGCTTCAGCAAAATCGATAATATCAAATACAAGTCGTATATTTTCGCCAATACCTTTAATGTATCCTGTCTGATCTGAATTGATAATTGAGGGAAAAACGTTTTTTTTGTCGAGAAGCGATTCATTTTGTAGCGATCTTATAGTCAGTAGTCAGTAATGATAATGGACGCCAATTTTTGAGAAAAGAGGGAACAGAGTTTTTCTTTGGTATAAGTGTAATAATGCCTCGTCTTTGGGGAGATAGACATTTGACCAAACTAGGAGGTAAACTTGTAACATGACCAACGTTAAAGTCTTTGATGTCACCCCAGAACACTTTATAAAATTCAGCTGGGAATCCATCGGTCCCGGGTGATTTTCCATTGGGGATCAATTTCAACGTCTCAAGACATTCTTTTTCTGAAAATATTCATTCACAGTATTTAGACTCAAATTCATTTAATGAAACTGATTCTTGTGATTTAGTTAAGAAAAAAATGTCTGCGTTTTCAATATATCTTCCATAGAATAGACAGATGTTTCGGAGGTGTACAAACGTTTATAGAAGGCCATCTCTTCTTTCAATATTTCAGTCGGGTTATTAAGTTCTATGCCATCGTCCCTTTTCAGCTTTGTAATATTTTTTTTATTGTAGTTTCTGCGTTCCAAGTTAAGAAAATATTTAGTGTTTTTTCACCTTGCTCCACCAAAATCGCTTTTGAGCGGAGTATCACGCCGGAAGTTTTCGTCTCTATTAGATTTTCTAGCTCTTTCTTCTTTTCATTGAGAGTTTCTTGAATATTCTCCGAAGGGCAGTTGGCAAAATCTCTTTCCAAAGTTGTGATATTTTTTATCAATTCATTTTCTAAGTTATTTTTTGTTTTGGATTAGAAGGACGAGTAAGCTATTGACCTACCCCTAATTTGACATTTAAGAAAGACCCATAGCATTAACGGATTTAATTGCGGATTTTCCGCGGCCGTCTCTTTAATTAATTCATTAATTTCGCTTACATATTTTAAATCTTTCAGGAGGTTAGTATTAAGTTTCCAAAACCCTTTCCCTCTGGGGTAGGTTCCTTTAGTGAGGTAGAGCTTGACCAATGAGTGGTCTGTTTTAAAACCCGCAGATATGTCAGCTTGTGAAACGCAGCCGTTAAGGGACTGTGATACGAGAAAATAATCGAGTCTGCATTGTATTTTTCTATTATACGATCTCCATGTATAATGTTTTGTGTCTGGGTTTAAGGTTCTCCAGATATCATTCAAATCATATTCTTCGATCAATTTTAACAGTCTTGCTCGCGAGTTTGGTGTAGAATTTTCACGACCTCCCTTTTTATCAAGAATTGGATTTAAGACACAATTAAAATCGCTACTGATAATTAAAGATTCGCATTCGATTTCTCGTAAGGATTTGCAAATCATATCAAAGAATTCTGGCTCAACTTCGTTAGCAGCGTATACATTCACGAGTGTGATTTTTTCAAAACGACCTTTGTCATCAGGAAAGTACTTTGGGATTTCAAGATCAAAATTATTTTTAAAGAAGATGCTGCACCCTGCACTACTTGAATTACCGTGACTGAAGTGTATTTTAAAACCCCATTCATTTTGCCAGTGATTCTCAGAGATTTAGTTTAATGCGCTTCCTGAAGAAAGCAGATCGAAAAAGGCCTTTGCCTTAAGAAAGTGAAAACTTGTCTGCGTTTTAGGTAATTCCCCAAGCCTTTGCAGTTGAGTGTAAAGAATCCTAATTCATTTAAGCCTGTTGGTTTTGATGTCAAACTGAGAAGAAAGCATATTGTAATTAATTTGTCTTATTTCAGTCTTATCGCAGTAAAAACAGAGAAAAATATATTTAATAATTAAATGGAATATGGAAGCATAATCTGTAACACATATACAATACACGCTAAACACTATGCAATACACGGTTACGAACACATAACTTCTCAAGTCGTGTTTAGACATCTAGGCGTAAATTGAGGACCTTTTCTCCTCCCCAGCGAAAAACCTACATTCCAAAGCTATTTTTATAATAATAAATTAACAATAAACCAGAAAGACTCAGAAATGGAAAACAAAAGCGGTGATATAGAAAATGGTTTTTCATTGCTGAAAAACTGATATCAATCGTATACTTTATCATTGTAATAAGCACTTATCTTCAGTTTCATTTTTAATAAAGGTGCTCTAAGTTGCTGAATTGTTCAATCTTCTTTACATGTCCATCTCTTTCTACTTTGACAAAATATCTTTCCGTCCATGGTCCAGGTTGAATGCCATTGATTCTGTGCTTTCCTCATGCGTACTTCAGTGAACAGAATTTTGCGTGCTTTTGTTAGATTTTTGTTGATGTAAATTTCTTGGGCACCTTGAAATTCGCTCTTGGACTTGAGTTTGGCTAACTTCCGGCGCGCTTGATACAGCCACATCTTGTTTGAATGTGCGAATGATCGGTTTAATTCCTCTCTTTCGTGGGAGGCGATGTGCAATATCGATGTCGTTTGTATCGATCTTAACTCCCAGTTTGGCAGCAAACTTCATTGTAAGTTCTACGAGGTTTTCCTCTTCGGTCTCTGGAACTCCGTGTATCTCTAGGTTATGTTTACGCTGGTATTGTTGCATTTCGTCTTGCTGTGTTTCTATATCTACTAAACTTTGTTGCAGTTCCGTCACTATATTTGTGAGTTTCACATCTCGTTCAGCTAGCCTCGCCACATTTCTTTTCAACTCTTCATTCTCCCATTTAAGTTCCTCGACGACTTTACTATGGAACTCCATCGATTTTTGATCTCCTTGAACTCCTCCCGGAGTCCCTTGTTTTCTTCCAACAAGAGATTTATATTACCTTCAACTTCTATCAGAATTGCGTAAACCTGAGATGGACTCGGAATTTCTTGTTCACAAGCAGGAGGTGATTCTTTAAAGACCGAATCCTTAAATTTTGACATTTTTGTCGGGTTACATGTACCTTCAGTTGAACTTGACGAGCTTTTGCTATCCGTCTGTCTTTTTCTTCTATTCCTCTTAGACATAATGTTTAAAAGCCATATCAAATTACAGTTTCCCCGGGAAGAAGGACGGAGCACTAAATTTCACGTCCTATCGCCATGCTGTGCGACCAGGCCCCCCAAGATGACGAATATATATAGTTAAGAATTTTTCAGTAGAATGAATTGTATGACTTGTAATATTAATTTTACTGTTATTATTTTTTAAACAATTAGTGCAAAGGAAAATGTTCACCTGAATCAGAGATTTTCTGAAGCATTTGGAGTAACATCTGCCAAGCTGGTTGAGCTCAAGGGTAACATGTAAGTAATTTTAATAGGTTTATCAGGACTTTTGATAATAATGAGTTAAAGTTTTGCAATTTGGTGTTAGAGGAGTAATTGCATTTATCACAAAATGTAATAGAGATGCTTACATAAAACCTGTTAGTATAATTACACTTTTGACTATCGAAAATCCTGCATTCTGATTGGTTGAAAATGACAGCTTGTCCTGTGATAGTCACCTAGAGGTGACTATCACATTGAAAGATTGCTCAAAAATGTCTAAAACAATTAGTCGTTTCATATTTTTGTTTTATTATTTTTTCTTTCGAATAATCACAAGTGTAATTATACTAAAACAATTAGTCGCCTCAATCTGTGATTATCGGCGAATAGTCACCTCGACCTTCGGCGACTAATTGTTAATTATTTGTTTTCCATTTAGATGAGCTATTTTCATTTTTCAGTTCAATAGTGTCAGAGTAATTATAAGTAATTAATTATACTGTATCTAATATAATTTTACATTACTTGCTAATTACACTTGTTGGATGGATATTTTGCAACTAAATTTAATTTGATACATAATATTTGAATTCCAGGGTTTGGTTGTTCAAAAGCTTGTTAACTTTAACCCTGGGTTAAGGTAAAATTTAAACAGTAATTTCTTTACAATGAAAGGTTTTCTTTGCTCATGATCACTGCTCAGAATTTCCAACATTAAAAACAAGTGAACCCCAAACTTCAAAGTCAAGTCAGTTTATTGATCGTAAGTAGCACAAGCATGGATTAAAAACTTAACCCTGGGTTAGTGCTAATCGGCCTTTGAACAACCGGGCCAGGGGGCTAAAAGAACACAACTGACTAGTATTTTAATTTCAACATTTTTCATGATGAATAGTTACATATATTACAAATTTGTCATTTTACTGACAAATTTTCCTTTAGTATTATTATGTATTACCGCGGTGAGCGGTCAGTAATGGCGGCCAAGATTTTCATCGCTCCATCATCTTTACTAATCTTTGGCTGGACAACTATATTATAACATTCAACTTCAAGACCGTCCTGGAAACTTTTCTGAACTAAATTACGATGCAATCCTTATAAATTTCAGCCGCTGTTAACACATTTATTCTGACCAAATCATCCGCCATCTTGGATGGGCGAAAAACTTCAGTTTGTGTATTCACGCTTAACTGCCTACTCCTACTATCTGGCGACATCCAAAGCAATCCTTGCCCTCAAAAACATCAATGTAGACTCTGTAGAAAGATATTAAGATCAAATGAAAGGGCAATCGAATACTTGGTTCCACTTTAATTGTCTTGGTATGTCTGCTGAGTCTTTTGCGAACTTTGGACTTAACTCTAACCTAGTATGGATATGCAGCAATTGCGTGTTACAACCTCTTTTCTAACAGATGTAAACAGTCTAAGGAGTACAAATTGCTTGGACCATTTGGACTCTTCACTGAGATTGCTGACAATCCACTACCACTTGGTAAGCCCCGCATGAGTTCATCGCCTATATCAACAATACCAACCTCACGAGCACTTTCACAATCACTGATGTAACAAATAAGCAGAAACCCGAGCTGAAACTGTTCTCTACCAACATAAACAGTATTCGAGGGAAACTTTGTGACCTGCTTGCCTTTACTGAGCTTGACTCATCAGATATTATTACCTTAGAAGAAACAAAGATTGATGGAAGTATAACAACTGCTGAACTTTTTTTAATAGAACTCAGTTATTCTGTATTTCAGAGAGGTAAATCACTTAACAGGGGAGGTGTCTTACTGGCGATAAAATCAATATTAAACCCAGTCTCCAGCTGTGATTTAGAACACTCTACAGTGAAAGTATATGGGCCAAAATAAACATCAGTAGCCATCCACCCTACTTTTGCAGTTTCTATCGCCCACCTCAACAGCCAATCAATGATATTCAACATTTACGTGAGCAACTTAAATTCATCACAAATGCCCACTCATCTGCAAATCCATCTGCGATACACATAATGGGAGACTTCAACCTTGGCAAGATCGACTGGAAATATTATTTAAATACTGATGGTAACGAGCTGTCACATTCTGATGGGCTTGCCCCAATTGACATTATGCAAGACTACTATATGAAACAGTTTGTGCATTGTCCAACTCGAGGACCAAACACCTTGGACGTTATCATCTCAAACCTACCTGGACTTGTCACGGATTGTTTTTCACCAGGCAAGCTCAGTGATCATGATACAGTTGCATGTACTTTGAACTGTTTTCCATCAACTAAAAGGAAACCTAAAAGGATTGTATATATATATATTTGGTAAAGGTGATTACAGCTTACTGCGTCATGAATTGAAAGCATTTAAGGACATGTTCCTTCACTGCTTCACACCATCTAACCCCATCGAAAGGGACTAGTCAATGCTAAAAGAAGCAATCCTAAATGCAACTGACAAAGCTATTCCATCGAAAACACTAAGTGGCAAGGACAAACTACCATGGCTAATTAACCACCTACGTCGTCTCATCTGACGGAACAATCGCCTGCATACCAAATACAAAAAAACAGGAAGCAAGCGACTCTTGCACCTTTGGAAGAAGATACGCCGTCACCTCAATAAACAACTGCATTCAGCAAAAAACAACTATATCAACAATATCATTGATGACATCAAAACTAACTCAAGGCCCTTCTGGAGGTACATAATATCACAAAGGAAGGCCAATCAGTCTATGCCACCCTTAAAGAACAGCTCAGGAAGACTAGTACCAGAAGATCGTGATTAAGCTGAACTACTTAACATCCAGTTTCAAGAAAACTTCTCCCAAGAGGACGTTAACTCCATTCTCTTCTATAATTGCTCCTGGCCACGTATGCCAGAGATCACAGTATCAGATCATGGAATATTACAACTTCTAACTGATCTTAATACATCAAAAGCTGTGGGTCCCGATGAAATCCATTCTAGAATACTGAAAGAGGCAACCTCAGAAATTGCTCCTGTCTTAAAGTGCATATTTCAAAAATCCTTAGAAAGTGGACCACTCCCTATGGACTGGGGAGTAGCAAATATCTGTCCAATTTATAAGAAGGGTGACAAGTTAGCTGCTATCAACTATCGCCCAATATCTCTGACATCAATTATATGTAAACTCCTTGAACACATCGTCTGCTCAAACTTGACATCTCACTTAGATCTGAATAGAATTATCACACCAAGACAACATGCTTTTCGGAAACACCGTAGTTGTACCACACAACTGTGTACTGTTATCCATGTCTGGTGTAAAGCATTCAACGATGGTCTAAAAACGGATGCATTTATATTGTATTTTGCAAAGGCATTCGACAAAGTGCCTCACGAACGACTTAAAGCCAAACTCTACCACTACGGAGTCTGTGGGAACACACTTAAATGGATTGATGCCTTCTTGTGTCATCGTAGTCAATGGATCCATGTCAGTTCCGGTGTTCCACAAGGGACTTTATTGGGTCCTATACTCTTTAACATCTTCATTAACGACATCACAATCAATATTGACTCTGAGATACGACTGTTTGCAGATAACTGTGTGTTTTCGAAAAATTCTGTCTAGAGATGACTGTGAGGTTCTGCCAAAAAGGCATCCATCAACTTGGCAAAAGTTAATGGGCTGAGTATTGGAACATGAAATTTAAGCCATCTAAATGTAAAGTTATGCATATAACAAGGAAAACTCTTCACGAGATCTGTCACCTATATTTCCTGAATGACACACCTCTGGACACAGTTACACAAATTAAATATCTAGTTGTGACTATTACAAATCATCTACAATGGAAGTATGTTGCTGAAATTACAAAAAAGCCAACCAAATACTCGGCCTATTGAGACTTAACCTATCTGCCTTTTTTCTCAAAAAATGAAAAGTAGTTGTTCCACTAATTCTTTGCAGTGACTTAAAACCAATTAACTATCCTTCAAAAAAAAGCAAACAAAGAATATTAACAAATTCAAAACACAATCAAAGAATAATATGTGTGCCACCATGCAATGATGATTGCATTTGAAGTCAAGGCATTAAAAACAACCAGTGGAGCAGGTGAAAATTGCTTCATGAAGGAAGGCATCAGCTAATGCAAGCAGACATCACAGTTAATATGCAGTCTCCTTTGTCAGTCAAAATTATAATTAATTGCCGCCGTTTAGGTGACCACATCAAGGATCACCTCTATAACATACGCAATAACAATCTTTCTAAACCGGTCTCCGGCCATTTTAATTCTTCTAATCAGTCGATTTCTAATTTTGTTGCATTCGGTTTATCTATCAACGGCGGTAACGATTGTTGCAAAACCAAAGAAATGCGAATTATTCATACTTTAGCTACTCTAAATCCCCATGGGATAAATGATTGCCGCGCATTTAATTTGCCTTCTGTCATTCCTGACCCTTTGGTTTTTTTATTATTATATTCTTCTCACATATTTCTATTTCTTTATTTCCTTTTGTCTTTCTACTTACCTATCTCATTGGGCAATCTATCCTTGCATTACTATATAACCACGTGTCTATTTATTTCCCACACCCTTCACTCAGACGAAGGATTTCAGTCCAAAACGTTGGCATCTTTCATTCTTCTACGGTGTAAAACTTAAAAATTTATCAAACTGTTTTTATAGAAACATCGACGCAGCATCCAATTTGATCACATTTATTGTTCCTTACTGCGAATCTCAATCAACATCATGCCCAAATTCCTCCAAACATTACGCAAGGAAATGGTAAGTTTTTAAACTCCTCTTCCCTGTTCATGCAGGTTCTACTGTTGCTCTTTAACTTTTTTTCTCTCACTCTGGCCAAGACCCATTTTGTCAGCCAGGTTAATTTTATTGGCCGTTGTCTTCAGGCCTAAGTTATTAACTTAGTGTTAAGTTTAGTCCTTCCAATTTTGGTATTAACTCTACCAAGTATTTTTTTGACGTTTCTTCAGCTTGCAATTCCTTTTCTCGCTCCATCATACGTTTTGCTATTCGGGCCATGTGCGGCAAACGTGATTTTCTGTCTCACGCTATTTAACAATTATTCCACGAACGCGCGTTGGATATGAGGTGATAGATAGCCGACGAGGCGCGAAGCGCCGAGTTGG
>JAOEHV020318241.1:0-11545 GCA_025447995.2 Isaurus tuberculatus | reverse complement strand
TAAAACAATTAGTCGCCTCAGGCTCTGTGATTATCGGCGAATAGTCACCTCGACCTTCGGTCTCGGCGACTATTCGCTGATAATCACCTCGCCTTCGGCGACTAATTGTTAAATAGAACTTAAACAGTATTCAGTAACAAGTGAACCTTTTTCTACCAATATTCAAACAGCCCAACCCATGGGGCTAGCTTTACGATTAAGTTTCCATCTTCCCTTCTTAGATCAAATAATCATGGCTAACAGCACTTGATAAGTGGATTATAAAATAGACTTTTCCATCAACGTTAGGAAGTATAGTTTACTCAACCGTAGAAGTAAATTAAATTTTTTGTTTGTTTTTCTAGGCGGAGGAAGCTGCTGTGTGATTCTGTAATGAGAAGGATAAATGACTCTTTACTTTTGTCTGTGAGTTAACCGTGCAGAAGCAGCCCTAAATGACAAACACGAATAGTGAGAAAATTTAGGAAATATATAAATCTATAGAAACTAGTTCATTTTTATCTACCGACATTGCGAATTCTTGATTGTGCTTTTTCAGTATTTTATTCAAAAAACATTTCAAGAGGATTTTATTAAAAGGGTACTACACAAGCTTAACTATTATAAAAATGTAATAAAGGTTATAATTTGATTCAAGAAAGGTTTTAATTATAGTGATAACAAGAGAATATATTTTATCTACGCTGTCTTTCTTAAATGAATTTTGACGGGGTAGATCGAAGCAATTATTAATTACTTGCTCGAAAAGTAAACTTTCCATCTTGGTGAAGACAACAGTTCAACTAAATTTTTAAAACGATTTTTTAAAGTTACAATGCAAGACATAAAATATTAAGTAAAGATTTTGCTTAGAGAGGAGATAGGGGGGAGGAGTTCTTATTGATTCTGACTTGTTTTCACTTTTTCAAAAATGGCGATTTAGTTTTGAAAGATCAATAATTTATGAAAAATCTGCTAGGAGTTGTATAACCATCCAAAAACAAAGAAGAGAATGTTAGCAAATAAAAACTACAAATCTGACATATAGCGTGATTTTCTATGCCAAAGTTTTGTTTTTTATAGTTATCATTTTAATCATATCACTTGTGTTTTTTTTCCCATATTCAAAAAAAGTAAAAATAAAATTGCACAGGTTCTTTGAAATTCACTTTTTTGGGAGCAAAAATGTGTTCAAATTACTGATTTATTTATGAAACATCCACTTAATAGGATAACTTTAACACAAATTACTAACGCTTTTAGAAAGAGGTGTAGAAAAACATAATGAATGTCTTATCCATTTGCGTCGACGAAATCGCTGCTGTCGCTGTCAAAGACAAAGTCATGATTTGTCCAGAAGTTGCCATGACACCGATAACTTGATTTATAAAAATGGTTTAAAGAAAAAATATAGAATGATAACAATAAAAATAATAATAAATATTAATTATAAAAATAACAACAACTTCAACACCACTATCAACATTTAAAGAACATTAACAGTAAAAACTTAGATAACAACTAGGAATGCTAGAACATTATAATAAGGTTTTTATGTTGTCTTCTATGTTTTAGTTATATTGTCTGCTTACTAACGTATAACACTAGCAACTTTTTATAAAAGAACAAATACCTGTGTTGTATGAGGAGAAAAACAGTATATATAATGCTGTTACTCCCTGTATTTACAAAAAGTTTTTTTCTATTTTCTGTTTATTGTACATTATACCGTCAAACTCAAAGCTTATGAATAGATTTTTCATTTCGTTCCAAACATTGTGATTGCGAGGAATTAGCAGTGCAGATGATTACTGCACTGTACAATCAGCAGAAATTAATATAAATCTTTACTTCTCATGGGAAATTCTTTTAAGTACTAACTGCAATTGATAATAATTAGTTCTTTTGTTTCCTGTTGAATGAATCTGCTTACTATTTACATAAATAAAGTACTACCTTATTGATATTCAAAGCATCAGCCATAGGCGATCAGTGTATGATAGGCTACACTCGAACGCCGCAAAAATTTAGTTTGCGAATGTGATATGGCAACAAAGTCCCTCGTTCGAAAGGGAAAAAATCAATGACGACGTGTGTTTTGTCTAATGGATCGGCAGTCTTCAAGGAAGAAGACAACACGGAAAAAGACTAGATCTTTCTCGAACTGGAGTGGTCGGTTAAATGATCCATACAACTCAATCGACGCTTTCGAAAATTTTGTTCGTTCGAGATCACGCGAAAGGCTGTACGGGGCGGTTATTGCAATCGGTGTTACTGTGTTCATATTTATGTACGCTTTCTACTACAGAAATTATTTGGTTTGTTTGATTGTGGTAGCCGTTTGGGTGTTATGACGGGGCGCTGGAATCTCGCTCGAAATGTAGAAGGGATTAGTACACCACTATGTGTATATATATATTGTATAATCGAGAGGGTGACAAGAAGCAAATCTTTTATAATGGATTTGATGTTAACAAGATCTTAAGAATTGCAGTCACTGTGAAATATAAGAAGAAAGGCTGATAAAAAGATGTCGCTTAAAACTGATGGAAAGGAATCAAGAATGGTTCAAATAAAGCTAAATCTGAAAGTATATTTATCTTGGAAAGAAACGACAAAGATGTTGTTGTGGTCTGATCAAACGCCAAAAGATTTTGAAAGAAAAACGCATAATAATATAAGGACTAGACATCGCCTTCTGAGGAACACACTTTGTTAAAAAGTGTGAATTTATTTATTGTAATTCCAAGAAACAGTCAAAATAAAAAAGCGACGGATATTCGATGGCTTGGGTCTTCCGGATTTATTTTTATAAAAAAATTTGTATGCATCAAAGTCGCATGGAAAATGTTGACTAATGTTAACCATTTTAGATGAATTCTAAACTTATTCATTTCGGCATTTATTCATTGTTAGATTCGTTTACAATTTACCTTGAATTGAAAGCCATGGAAAAAACTATTTAGTTGCTACTTTGGAAATAGAATTTGAATTACAGTAAACTGTTAAGCCTTTTTTCTGCAATGTGACACTTCACGATTGGCTTGTTTTTAAAATCCTTTGTGACGAAGCTTTAGATGCAGCCAAGTAACTTAATTCAAAACTCTTAATGCATTCATCTGCAGCTTCGATTTGAATAAACAAGAACAATCAAATTCAAAACACCAAATAATACATTTTAAAACGAGAAATATCCGATTCTGTGTCGATGGCGTTTTACACGGCTGAACTTAAATACTGAGTGACAGTAAATCAAATATGAATTTTCCCATCAATTTCAAACTCCGGATAAAATAACCCCCCAAAAATGGCTGGGTTTAGTTTTTTTAGTGTGATAATTTTTTGAACACCAAATATATTTTTTATTAAAGCATTCGTAACTTACAGTTAATTTCGTTTTCAAACTTGTCTTTCTCATTTTCGTGTTTATTACTGAGCAGGTGCAACGTCAATGGCAGTTTTGCACATTTTATGAACCAGCCAAAATTTCTTTCCAATTTATAAATCTGGTTTTTCAGTTACCTACTTGATGTCCAAAATAGTTGTTAAATAAGACAGGGGAAGGTATGATGCCGTAGATCGGCGAAAACTTGGAGATTTTCGAACTGGTTTTAAGAACCCGGCGTTTTAAAATTATATAAAATTTTGAACTTTTACAGCAGCATTAAACCTCACCTGAAAATCATAAGAAGAGTTAAAGGCATCAAAATACCTTTAGGAAAGTATCATTTTTATGAGCATGGTTGGGGGGGGGGGGGGCTGCAGATTTGCAATTTGGCTTAAGGAATTTTTTCTGACCCCCCCTTCTCCACAAAAAATTCATTTGCGAAACTAATCATTTATATTTACAACTGTATTTTGTGTACATTCAAGTTTTTGCCTTTATCCATATAAAATTGCAGATTTATTTTTGAAGGCTCTAGCAAACAACTACAACATTTGTATTTTACTTCACTTCAGTTTTTTATCCCGAGTCAAAGATGTCAAACCAATCCACGAAAATGACGAGGATGTTTCAGAGATGGTGGTTCAATCAATCAGATGATGAGGAAAATTTAGAATTTGATTTTATAAGTCAACATTTGGATGAGTTCTAATGGAGAAGACATTGTATATAAAAGCGTTACAATCACAGTTCAACTTCTTCACCATCAGAATTATACGCAAATACTCTGATAAAATCAAAATCTGAATCCTCTTCATCTGATGAAAACTGAACCACCGTTTCAGAAACATCTTCGTCATTTTCGTGGATTGACTGGACGCCTTCTCCGCACTCGGTCAGCTGAAACGTTTGAAAAAAATGTGACCCCCCCCCTTCCTTTTGAGGTTCGGGACCTCCCTTAATACAGCTCTGTAACCAAAAACCAGAAGTTTTTACAGTTTAGGGAAATTAAGTTTAAAGAAACACAAAAAATTGGTACTTTTGATTACGAAGTACTTATTTACTAAGATTCTATTTATTAAACCCACCTCACACTTAAGCTATCAGCTTTGCAAAGTTTCACTCATGACTGTTGGCGTAAGCAAGTTCCCCCAGTGTGCGGTTTTGAGCGCTAACGTTCACGCATACCATCGGCGCCGACTATTCAACATGTCGAATATCCGGCGCAAATGACGCGCGTGATGCTCAAAACCCAACCGCACACTTGGAAACTTGCTCACGCCAACAGTCATGAGTGAAACTTTGCAATGCTGATAGTTCTAATGTGCGCCGGGCTTTACCCAAAATATTGGTAGCTGAGTCGGTCTGAAGATCTAATGCGAGAAAATATTGATGATTATTTCCTTTAAACAAATACAAATTACGTTTTCTTTAACAGACTTAACTCTATTAAGTAAGCGCGTTGGGTCAACTTGATTAAGTCTCTTGTAATAGGATAAAAAGATGCTTTACTCCTCCACAGGGTAATATTTTTACATCATTTTCTTTTGTTAATTTAATATATATATTTCTGATGTTTAACTATATTACTTCCTTACACATGAAACTTATTAGCTTTAGAATTACATGTGCTGATCTTTTCTCGTAAATAATCCGAGACAAATCAGACTCTGGATTCCACTCATGGATTCTGTATCCGTTTCCGGATCCTTGTTTAAGGAAATCGTAGTCCCAGTTAAGTATTCCAGATTCTGGATCAAATATCTTACTGGATTCCAAAGTTCTTTTTACATGCAGGGCGAGGTCTGAGGTCTTCTTGTCATTCCTTTTTCCCAAAGAACAACGAATGGAGAACTTTTCAATGTCTTAAATAAAAAGGAATATAATATTACAACACATAGGCAACGAGTTAGTGATTTTCTTGACTTTGAAGTTCCCTCAAAGAACAGTATCTTGAGTATCAATATTACATAAAGGTTGAAGATACGATATCTTCTGGTGCTGAAATTCTCTCAATTGTTCCTTGCGCTCAATCAAAAGAAATTTTTTTAAAACTCAAAGACAAAATCCCGTTTGTCCGCATCAGTGCAATACCTTTTACTTATCTTACGTAATGTTTGTAAAAACGAGTTGAGGTCGTTAAAATCTTCTGTCTTTCAAGTCAATACTTTGTGCTTCCTGTTACTTTTACCAGCAGCATTGTTTGATTGCTACACCGCCAAGAAAGCAGTTGAATGTCTTGAGCGATTTCACGAGCAATGGCACACTTTCCACAGACAAAAGCTGTGATGAAGAAACTGGGAAATTTTGCCAAGCGAGCGACTCCCGAATGCTGTCACCAACTCTAGTCGGTTTCAATGCGAGTTTAATCACTGTCGCTTCCAGACTCACTTAAATGCAAATCTTCACCTAAAAAAGAAATAATGTAAAAATAAAAATCTAATGAATAAAATGGGGTTGCAACACACTAAGAATCAAAACACAATCTAAAAACAAATAACTGAGTTAAGTATAATTTTAAAGGACTGGGCTGCGGAGCAATTTAAGAGTGAGGGGTGGCAATTTCAAGTGGAACAGATTTCGGGGGGAGGGGGGGAGAATTAAGCGTATGTCAGGTATTTGGTAGATTTTGGCGCGAAATTTTCCCGCCTTTAGGTGGAAGGCGCGCGAGCTAAGTGTGAGATGTCGTTTCGTTTCTTGTTTTGACCTTGAGTCCCCCTAATGTCATGTTGAATGCGTCTTCAAAACTATTTTTTAAGATTTGAAATGCGACAGCTTCCACGAATCTACGAATATGGAAAGAGTTTATAAAACGGTAAGTCGAAGCTACATTTTACAAGGCAGTAAAATTACGTTCAAAATTTTCTTTATAATTATAATTTCATTCTTGTTCAATTCAAACAAATTTGACTAGCAAAACACCAAATGTTACAAAAGGATAGCTTTGGTTTTAAGTCTAAATTTCACGATTTAATTTCATAAGGTTAATTTTATCTTGTTTTTGACCGTTACTATACGTGCGTCATATGCTGGTGTATACTGGAGTATTGCCTGGGAACTTACACAGTTGATTATAACCTTGCGCAGGTGGTCCTTGCTGCAATGGAATAAAAAAATAATTAAAAGTAAAAATTCAACTATAATAACATAAATAATATAAAAATATATTAGAAAAACATGATTATTGATAAAATATCTACGGCTTTGTAAGTCCACTTCAAAAACTTGGATTGCGTGAACACAATGTAAAGAACTTTATATAATGCATATGTATTGAACTTTGTAAGTTTACTATCTTAAACTGTTCAAAAAACTAAAAAGCATGACTAACATATGAAATGATGCAGTTAACACACCTTTTAGGTGATCACTGGCACAAATTCTATTGAAATTAGCAATCAACAACCATTTAAGTTCTTTTCTCCAAAATATAAAGTTAATATCATACTAGCAAATTAGAAACTTGTAAAACTTTTTAAATAGTTAAAACTATTTTCCTTTCATCTTAAGAAATGATCATCCCATATGGTATCTCTTAATTCCACAAATTTACTATCATCAATTAACAGAAAAATTCTTGTTTTATTACTACATGGCTGCTGGTGTTTTCATAATTTAATTAAGATACTGTACAGCATATAAATTTGATATATAATTAAATAAGATTTTATGAAAAAATGTAACAAAAGTTTTTCAAACATACTAATGCTTGCTTTACTGACAATGTTTATTGTTTCTACAACTCATGGTATTTTTAAACAACACGTGTTGAATTATTCTTTAGTCTAAACCTACGTTAAGTCGTAGGTTTACAGAATGCATTTTAAACTGCTGTGAATTTTATTTAATTTCTGATCCAAAACTTCCCTGCTAGCAAAGTCTCTCTCGTGATGGTCCTGCAATGAAAATTGAGAGAGTTTGCCAGTCTAAGCCATTTTCTTTGATACACCACCACCCACAACCACGGACAAAGCAAACAGGTTTTGAAACTGGTTTTAACCAAAAATGAGCAGTAGGCATGAGCAAATTTCAAAAACCGCTATATGTTTTTGCGCCGCTGGTAGCATTTTGGCGTGAAAGCCATGAGACATCAGAGCAATGATGTCAGAGTTGCTAGGTTACCGACGTGCATGCTCAACAAAGAAAACGGCTTAGATCGGCAGAGTCTCTCAATTTTCATTGCAGGACCGTCACGAGAGAGACTCTGCTAGCAGGGAAATCCAAAACATTCAAGTTATTGAAATTTTTAAATTAAGTAACACTAAACACTTACATCACTTGTTAGAAAACTGTTGAGTTGTTCCACATCCTTATCATCCACTTCTTCATCATCATCATCGTCATCATCATTTTCATCATTTTCAGAATCTGATGATGAACTGTCATTTGATGAAGAGTCAGAGTCTGTTGACAACATTGACCCTTGATTCTTAAAAAATTCCTATGGGAAAAATCCATTATTCATTACTAATCTTCACTAAAATGCCATCATTAATATGTTGAATAAAAAAATATCTGTCTATATTCAACCAGTTGTTGTTTTCACTAATGCCATTAAAAAGGTCAATTTTTCAACAACTTGTGATGGATTAGTATCCCACCCAGGAGAAGTAAAGACTATCATTCACTTTATACCACAGAAACCTGATACAAGTGCCAGCCCCATGGGCCACTACACTTGAAAGAATTTAGTTTCAATAACTTCAGAAGCTTGGAAGTCTGACACCTTCAACATTTTAGTAAAACTTTGAGAAAAAGGACTACATAACATTTATTTAAGACATCTAACACAATTATAGTAAAACTTGAACAAAAAGGACAGATAAAGTCAAGATGGTGTCCCGTCAATGCATTTGTTGGAGGGGTGGGGCACTTCCTTGACCTTGTGTATAACATCAATAATCTTAACAAAAAGGATCGGTGAAACAATGATCGCTTCGAAAGAAATGGTTTATTATAAAAAAATAAAGCACAAAACCAATGGAAATTCTGTCGAAGCTAGGATTTCAATGCAAATTTCTGACCAAGCTTTTGATTTAAATCTGTATTTCATCGAATGGTTTTGAGATGGTGATTTGGGTCGAAAGCGTTTAATTATAACTTTATGACTTTAACTTGTTTTTATTAGATTGAGAGCTGATTGCCGAAATTAACTTCTTTTAACTTGTAAATGTTAGATCAAGCCGATTGCTGAAATTAACTTCTTTTAACTTGTAAATGTTAGATCAAGCCGATTGCCGAAATTAACTTCTTTTAACTAATTGTTAGATTGCAGAAATGAATTGTTTTGAGGTAAGGTTTTGTGCTTTATTTTTAATAATAAACTGCTTCTTTCAAAGCAATCATCGTTTCACCGATCATTGTTGTTGAATGGATAAGATTACTGATGTTATAAACGAGGTCAAGGAAGTGCCCCATCCCCCCCCCAACAAATGCATTGAGGGGGCCCCATCTTGACTTTATCCAAAAGGACTGCTTAACATTTAGAGCTCTAACACAATAAAGAAACTTGGAGAAAAAGGACTATTTTTTTAATATGTAACAGTCTTAAGCATCTCGAAAATTTTGAAAGAAAATGGATTAATATGCAGGGCTTTTTTTGTGTATCAAGTTGGATTTAAAAGAAATCTGAAAATTTTCTGATTAATTGCCAGTGTGTTTGTAATCTTACTTGTGGCACTAAAGGTTTGCTGACAGATGAGCTCTGTTTATTACTGGTAGGAGTACCAGCAGCAGAATTGGTTTGTACTGACGTGGTTCCCGCATTCTGACTTGATGAAAGTTTTGCACCTTTTGATTGTGAAACTGCTGACCTGACAAAAAAATTTTCAAATTTAATTTAATTATCACAAAAAGACATTAAAATAAGAGACTATTCTAAACTGAAATCAATAATTGATGTTCACAGATTTTTTGTTAGTTCAAACAATGATAAAACTTTTAACACAATTTTTTTTTCTATACATAACTTTGTTAAGATACATCATAAGCTAGTCACAACAGTATATGCATGCATAATGATGGAAAAAGTTTGAAAGATCTGTGCTTCCAGCTGCAAGATGCCTGGTCCGATTGACTCTGCTTAGATTTGAACATTTTGTGTCAATTTTCTCACAAAGCTGACTCAGCTTTCAATCCTTACAAGCTAATTAAGGATAATAAACAGAGTTCTGTTCTCTGCTGGGAGAATATCTGTAATGGGTTAATTAGTGTCTCATCCTGAGAGAGACAAAGACTTTCATTAATTTTGTTTAACACTACAGAAACTGGAGATAAACACCAGTTCTAAGCCACTTGGCTTGAATAAAAAGCTGTTTTACAATTTGACTAGTATGCATCTATTTTATAGCTAATCATAATAATTAATTGCTTTAACATGATTTTTCATAATTTAACTAATCATGCATATTAATTAATTAAACAGAATTTTACTTGTTTTGGGGATTAAAAGATATAACTTTTGTCCTTATAGTTCTTGTGTTAAAAATTACTCATTTGTAAAAGATTAATTTTGTTTAATGCCTTAGTTTGTAACATTCTCTACATTCTAAATGCTAGAATGTAACTTATTTACTAGTTCTTGTTTTAACCTTATATAGAGCTAGTTTACCTGATCTTTTTCAACTGTGGAACTGTTGATGCAATCCTTTCCAATGTAAATGTCTATAAAATTGATAAAAAAATTTAAATCTATAAATTTAAAAATTTATATCATTATTACTAACTATAAATTCAATTTTTTTTCTATTTCTAATTTTTTTTAATTTCAACTTTTGTTACTTTCTTGAATCTACATTTCAGTTTTTTGAGTTTTGACTTTTCTAAAGTATTGTCAGTATCAAAGAAAACAGAATCGAAGAATTTACACTACTTAAATAAGGCAATGATAACATTTCAAGCAATTTAACCTTGAGTTTTCTATCATAAATTATGTGTTGCATTTAACGGATGATAACATAGTCAACAAAACCTGTTCAACAAATTCACTTACCCCTGTTGATTTATCAATAATTAGTAAACATTCTTTAGGGCAGCTCCTTTTTGAACCCTTGTATACAGTTGCACCAGAATCCTGAAAATTGTCATTTTTTTACTTTAAAATATATAAGAGTTGTATTTGACTAGTATTACACTGTGTTGCTGCAAAAACTAGGATAATTTACTGACTGTGAACTATTATAATTACATAATTAGGCTTAGGAGTATGGAAAGGCCCATGATCAGGGTGATTTGTCAAGCTAAAACAGTCTTGCAGGTGGAGTGTCAGGTGTTTTGCTTTGGAGGACTTTGTAACAAGAGGCTAATAATGGGGGACATGGACATGGGCTATGTAGGGCGAGATGGATAACCCTGTTAGGCAGGTTCTTAGTCTAGGGTGGCTCTATATAGTTTTTTTGGCGTGTAAAGCATACAGTAGGTACATATATCATGCACAGTACTGTAACTTAAAGAATTTCTATTTTCATGACGTCATGAAAAACAAGGGTTTTTGATTGATCTTAAAATGTATTATTTATTGGGACCTTCCAGATGGTGAATTTTTTTGAAAAGTGGCACATTGTATGGATAGGATTTTTCTTTTACTCACTGTTAGGAAAAAATCATCAAATTTTATACATACAGTAATCTAATACGCATCAAAAATGAAAATTACAAATTCCTCCAAAAATGATGTACAGATTTTCTTGTAGCAAGTTGTGTCAGTCAGTTGAAGCTCCTTGGATGTTTACTCTGTTTCCCCCAAAACTAAGAAAATTCACCGTGTAGAAACCTAGAAACAACGTCTAGAAGTCAGGTAGGTTAAAAAAACAAGCGAAGCATTTCTATCTGTTGTTGCCATAGCAACAACATTTAGGTTCTGAAAGAGTCTTCCATAAGTAGGCTTAAGCTGTTGGTTTTTATTATTTGCCCTTCTACCAGGTGCTATGTGAGAAACGTTTGTTAAGGGAGAAATTATTTAATATGCATAAATTATGTAATATCCAAGCTTTGTAAAATACCATATAGAGCCACCTTAAAAGAAAAGAAAAAAAGTTCTGCCAAAGTTGACTTTTTTACTGAATAATAACTAGTAGCAGTGAATAAAACTGTCAAACAATTTTTATTATCATTCAATGGAAATTTTCTATCTTTCTCATTGGTCCAAGCCAAGCACGTGACCTACAAATAACTGCCTACAAA
>JAOEHV020318130.1:0-11548 GCA_025447995.2 Isaurus tuberculatus | reverse complement strand
CGCATGAGCAGTGTCATATTTGTAGGCAGTTATTTGTAGGTCACGTGCTTGGCTTGGACCAATGAGAAAGATAGAAAGTTTCCATCGAATGATAATACTGGTTATACGTCCATCATGCACCGATCAATATTAAGCCCCCAGGGGGGGAGGCCAGGTGGAGATTAGATGTTTTCTAATCTTTTTCTATCAAAAGTCCTACCCTCTGGCTGACTCTATAAGGTCAAATGAAACCTAATATCCCCACCCTGGGATATTTTGGATGGTTAAAAGTTATAATTTATGTTAAATTTCCCTTCCCTTGGGCAAAACTTGAGTGACAAATGTCCAACCATGAAGCAATACACATTGGTCTTATCCCCAACGTTAGCCCATCCATCTGCCCCCTTCCCCTCTCCCTGGGGGCTTAATTCTCCTATGAGTCCAGGTGGTTTGTTTGCCGCTCTTCAGTAGGTTATAGGTTCAATTCAATTGTAATGGCTGCAAAAATTTTTCCGACTGTTATTGACTTTGGAGGATAGGACATAATTTAGAATTTATTTCTTTCAAGCCAACCGCCAACCATAAGATTAATGAGTTCAATGAATTTTTAGCATGAACAAAAAATATTGCTACAAGCTCTTTCTTAGTAGCATTATGTGTTTTTGTTAGGTTTCCCATTTTAATTTTCTTCTTTTAGATTCAAAATTGAATACGCATTCGATGGTCCAACAATCGTCTATTGTCCAACAAAGAAGAGGACAGAAGCTGTAGCGGGAGCTTTGAGAGGTAAGTTTTCCTGATCAAAGTGTCATTCAGGTTCACCGTTCTAGAACCAGAACAAAGCTTCGATTAACAAGTTCCCTTTTGCGACCATTACTTGGTCCACTTCCATCAAGACTCTGCCCTTTGGGAATTTGCTCTCTTAGAAATTCGTAACGTTTTTATAAATCAAATTTGTATCACCGCTTTACCTAAGTGGTTGTAAATGAATATTTTTTGGGTTCTTTTGTTATAGGTTGTAAATGAGCGGTGTAAAACCCCTCACAAAAATTCCGGTTAATAATCTTGTAGAAAACCATGTGTTTTAAAAATTGTCAAGTTTTCTAAGCTTGGTCAAATCCTTCTCGCATTAATGGTAAAAGATCTAACGCATCTTAGGGCCCAAGGGTCAAATTGGTTTTCGTTCTCTCCGTGTTTGAGATCTTTTCTCGTAACACTCCATCGTTAAAGCTCGTGTGTTCATAACTATGCTGTAACAAATAACATCGAATTGAATCCCAACAAATTCAAGGAAATACCTGCTGATTTTTTTCAGTATGCTTGAGAGTAAACTGCATCCGGGATTTGAACATTGAAGTGTTAGGTTGTTTAAATTCCTAGGTCTCAATATCACAGCTGACCTAACCTCCGCAGGACATTCCGAATACGTAATTAAGAAAGTCAGAAGAAAGCTAGCTTGCCCTTGGTTTCTCTCATTGGAAATCCATTGTACCTGCTTAACTAAGAAATGCTGAGTGCTACAACCACAATATTCCCCACGGTATTGGCTCACACAGCTAGAATCTCAGGCCAAGGACGGAGCGTTTTTCTAGTTTTGTAACTGTAAAGTTTTAAAGAAATGTATATTTTACTTATGTTAGGTACTGTAAGGGCTGAGACCTTGTAATTTAGTTACTAAGGACTAGAGAAGGGTGAAACAAACACGTTATTATTGTATGTTTTTTTGCACTCACAGGACTTGGTGTAAAATGTGGTATCTACCACGCGGGTCTAGGGCTGAAGGACAGGAAGGCGGCTCACCATCAATTTATCAGGGACGAATTGCAGGTTCCAAGACCAATTGTTATAGTCATTGATCTAAACAATCTCTGGTTTTAAATATTAATTAAACTACGAGCTTTCGGCAGTCGATCTACAGTCTTCGACGGGTATACGACGAGAATTAGTTATGAAAATCAGTGCGTAGAACTAAACAGAATATAAAAATCTCGATAACCAGTTGAATTAGTGTATTGTTTAACCCTAATTCGAAGACCAAGGGGCTTGTTCTTAGTACATTTAAATCACCTGAGCCCGGAGGAAACTTTTACTCTCAAATTTGCCGCCTTAGGCAAGACATGTTTCTTCAGAATTCCCACTTTCACCCTCCCCCTATTTTTTCATACTCCCCTTATTCCAAATCCAAGTTTCTTTAAACATGCATGCAACCCTCCTGTTATCTTCCAACGTCCCAATTCCACCCCCCCCCTGTTTTTTCAAACGTCTTACATCCACCCCCTCTTTTTCTTGGAACGTTTCATAACTAGCTCCCCTTTCCCCCTCCCCTTGTCATTGTAAACATTAAAAGGTGCATAGATCATTCAGATAATTATTTAGACAATGATTGTTTGAATGTTTGCGTTCCTTTAGTGCATTGTTGCAACTATAGCGTTTGGCATGGGTATCGACAAACCAGACGTGAGAAAGATTATTCATTACGGAGGTAAAATGTTTTTTCCGGTATTTCACGAATTAGTGCATTTGATTGAGGCGGTTAGAAGCGGAAGCTTTAGAAAGCCAGTTTACTTAGTGACTCCTTTTGTTTTGTCTTTTCATAGAGACATTTAGTGTCCCTATCAATAATAAGCACGTTACCACTTGGCGAAAAAATTGGCGCCAAAACACAGCAAGTGAACTACGCGTTTAAAGTTCCCACTAAAGGCGGGCCCCCTACTACCTTGCGGGAAATTGGCGAGAAAACTCAGCAAGTGAACGTGCCCTTATAATATTCAAACCAACTGTATGCCCGTTACAACCTGGCGGGAAAAGTCGGAGCGAAAACGCAATAAATGAACGAGGTATATAGTTGATTTTTCATTAAACAAAATTAAGTCAGAAAGCGTTTATTGAAAAGGTTTATTGCTGCTGTCTAAAAGATTCGATGATACTTTATAAGAATACACTAAATATTACAATAAAAATCTATTACCAACCGTTTACCGAAATTCCTCCTAACGAATCATAGTTACATTTCAGCACCTAAAGATATTGAAAATTATTATCAAGAAATTGGCAGAGCTGGGAGGGATGGGTAAGTATTGAGTTATGGAAAAACTCTGCAGAATCATAGCTTTTCCATTAGCTAGGCTAAACTAAATCCTTTTCGAGTCAAGTGGGCCATTAAACAGGCGCTTATCTCCGGTTTCTGTAGTGTTAAGCGGATGAGAGTCCTTGACTCCCCCTGGACGGGACACCGATCCATCGCAGGTTAGCTCCCAGCCGAAGCTGGTTTCAATTTACCAACCTCGTAATGATGGAAAGTTGAGTAAGCTTTGGCGGAAAAGAAGGTCACACAAATGTTCAGATTTTGGCAGAGACGGGGATCAAACCGGGGACCTTCTGGTTGGAAGGCAGAGATCTTATAACTGCCAACATATGAAAAATATCTACAAGGAAACAATTTCCAAAAGCTCAGTTAAACTCATAGTATTAGACAAAGCTTGTATAAAAGCTTAACCTAAACTTTAAAAATCAGATAAAGAAAGGCATTTTGTCGGAAGCATTATTTTAACTTTTTATTATCTTATATAGTTTTGCATGCTCAGTATTATTTTTTAAAATTATGCTCTAACCTAAATTTACAAATATAGTTGATAATGGTGTACATTCTTTTGTTTTTTTAATTTTTTAAAGTTTTAACCTAATTTACATACACTTATAATATGTTCTTAGCAGATCGTTTTACTGCGTTATGCCATTTTTATCCAAAAGTTAATTTCTTTACTTGGTTAATAATGAGAGGGTTGAGTTTAAATAGAAAGTAATTAACGCGTTTGTCTTTTAGTAAACCTAGCAGTTGCCATGTGTTGTACAGCAAGGGTGATTTAAAACTAAACAGGTACTTAACAATGAAAATACCCTGTCCTTATCCTTATACATGACAGCGATCATTAGTGTTTTCCCTAAAAATATGGACCTTTAGAATATGGACCTTTTTTGTTTTATTTTACTTTCGGCGGAGGGGTTGGCGGGGTAAGATCTCTGCCTCCCAACCCTGAGGTCCTGGGTTCAATCCCCGACCTGGTCGAGGGTTGAACATTTGGTTGACCTTCTTTCTCACTAAAGCTCACTCAGCTTTCCATCCTTCCGAGGTAGGTAAATGAGTACCAGCATACATGGATCGCATTAAAGCGGCTGCCAGAGGCGCCTATATGTGCTTTCGGTCCGCTGGGGGTAAACTGATTATCGTAATGCGCCTTTTAGTATATCCATATGGAAAAGGCGCAGTATAAATGTATCACTTTTTACTTTACCTTCAGTTACGCGATCGAAGCCATCTTGGATGGGTAGAGGGAAGGGGGGAGTATGACCGAGGAATCTTTGAGAAAGTTCGCCGTTGTTAGGCCAAAATATTAAAACTTAAAAAAAACGCGAGTTACGACGGATGCCGGGACATTTTGTTTACCAATTCAAATGAAGTTATGATATCTTTTGGAGAGATTCTCAACCTTCTCGGTAGTTTTGACAACGGAAAATTATTAAATAAAATATACATACAAGGGGTTACATTAGGATTTAAATGCATTAGCACAACGTGTAAATCTTTAAGTCTCGTTTAAAAACAATTATAAGTTCTTTATATGCTAATGCAGCTAACTGTATATTTTGCTTTCACGT
Source organism: Isaurus tuberculatus (assembly GCA_025447995.2). Lineage (NCBI taxonomy): Eukaryota > Metazoa > Cnidaria > Anthozoa > Zoantharia > Zoanthidae > Isaurus > Isaurus tuberculatus. The sequence continues at coordinate 6,913 of JAOEHV020318130.1, read as the reverse complement.
GGGAATCTGTAAATAGTTGTACTGATGACGGTAGCTAATCTGGTGAGACATTCTTGGATTATTTTTATCGCATTGATTTCTTCTTGTTAAAATATACTACTTTGAAAAATGCTTTACTTCAAACAGAATGTAAGTTAACTTCGATATTCCACAGATTTTTAAGTTGATGTAGCTGCGCCAAAGTTTCTCGGCTGCTTGTCGCGTTAAATCTCAAGAAATGGAGTTAACTTCCTTTTGGCGTTTATTTTTTATATTCTGTCATCAATCTTCTTTCCTTTTCTATAATTTCTTTTCTTTTACTTGCAGATATTTCTTGAATGAAACGACCAACGAGCGATTTCGGCAACATAAGCTTAAGATGATGAACAAATTGGAGCAATATCTTCAGACAACAGACTGCCGGCGAAGGTTTGTGTCATCCACATAACTTTTAAGTTGTAACTGTTTGTAACTGGAGATTTTACGTTCATTAACCGGGTAAAACGAGAAGCGTTCTACCCAGCATTTGTAGGAAAGTTCGTAAATGCGCATTCCTGTTTTACTGTAAGTTCCCTATTGCAGTTTTAACACCTGTAGTGTCTTTTTAGATTTGTTTGCGAATGTCCTTGGATTTCTTCCCCTTCAGACTAAAAATCAAGCGATGAAAATACAACGTGTAAACCACAATGCTGTCCTTGAAATAAGCGCTAAAGTCTGTGCACAAAAGAATACAGATTTTTTTAGTTTCCAACAATGTTGTGCCGGAATAGCAAAATTTACACGACATAATACCAATATGTTAATGGTATTTTGTTTTGTGTTTTATAGAACAATTTTACAATACTTTGGTGAATCAGTTGGTGAAGAAATTGGTGGGAGAGCAGACTGCTGTGACAACTGTCGAAAAAGGTAATGAGTCATTAAACGGAAATACTCTAAATGTAAAAACCTGATTAGGGTCAGGAGATCCCTATGCAGGTTTTAATCCAAAGTTTTCGGAGGTTTATTATTATCCGTGGGATCTTTTACAAAGTCAATCGATGAGAAACCGTTTTTTTTGCCTTAATATTTTAGACTTGCTTCATCATCTAAGTGTGTTCCATATTAGGATCTTTATCCACCAGAATGCAGTTACAATATACTTTGTTAGTACAGGAATCAAATGTGCTGACTGATATTTTTTATTCTTTTTCAGAGCTCTTCATCCACAACCAGTGGCAAACAACAAAGCTGATTTTCAGCAAGAAGCGAGGTTACGTATGGCAGCTATCAAGGTATTGTACCTTATCTTAAATTTCTGTCATGTTTTCATGTTGTAACCTTGCTTTATCTCGTTCATAGAGCGAGAGCACAAATATAGAGCAAAAGAGCAAAAGAAATATAAGAAGAAATATAGAAAAAAAAAGAAATATAGCACAATATAGAGCAAAAGAAGATAAGTAGTTGCATTCTTATTTTCTTTTTAAAAAATCTTTAAAAAGAAAATAAGAATGCAACTATTCCAATATTTGACAAAGAATAAAACCTACGAAGAGCCTGAAAAGTTAATTCGTGCTTTTTCTTGATGCCTTTGTCCGTTATTCGTTTCGATATAATTTACTTTTGATATGTAATAAATTAGTTTTACCCCTCATAACACTATGATTAAGAAAAATTTAACTATTGTAAAATAACTATTCAGAATTATTTTATTTTCTCAATATATTAATTATCTACAGAAGTATTTATTTAGTATTTATTATGTAATTTAATATATAATCCATCTGCCTAGACTAGCACTTAAGCTATTTGCAGATGGAGTGTAAAAACTTCATTGTAAATTTAAAATTACTAGTTGGAACAAAAACGATGTGACATTGTATAGAGATTACCCTTCAAATAATTCTATTTCCAAAGCCGCTTTGACATGGCAACCACATTAGCTTTCAGCATAGCTTTCAGATGTCGTAAAGACAATAGAGAACATCCAAGTTAACTAAACTGTTTTAAAGAAACCATTTATCTTTCTTGTTTTTCTCGTAAGTGTTAAGTGTTGATTGCTTTACATGAACATCAAAAGCCATTCGAGCAAAGGGCGCTCACTCTTCTCTAATCAGTACTAAAAATCTTAAGCCCTTTAAGCGAAATATCCAACCAACAGTCATAAATATAGACATCTAGATAATTTTCCAGTTCTTAAAATACCTGAAGCCACTAAAAAGGGTCAATAACGCATGTGCCATCTGTACTTGTGATTTCAATAGCAACACTTTAATAAGCATTACAGTTTTACTTTTCTTCACTGTTTCATGCGGGAACGCGGGTCTGTTCGCTATGCCGTGCCGAAAAATCCCAGCTGAGGCAGCGAACCCTAAAAGGGAGCTTGGTGTTTTACTTCACGGTAGCAGTTATTAGTGGCAGCTAGTACTTGGGTTCACTATTATTTATGGTACATTTAAGGGGTACTGCCCACTATCTTCTTGGCCTTAATGCATATATTTACTAGTTTCTCGAGTTTTATCTTATTTGTGCTTATCACACCAGCCCGGCATATCTCACAACCATTACGTTTTTACTAAAAAGCAAAGAATTATTTGTTATTTAGGGGAGTCAGTTTGGATTAGTGGTTATCACTCACGCTTTCTGCCACTACGGACCCGAGTTCGAATCCTGGAATTTGCACTTCGGTTGAGATTTATCAATTTCAATCTGACTCGGAGGGTTTTTAATATATGGGCCGTTGGTTTTCTTCCCTCCATAATGGACTCATACGCTGCAGTATGTGCCGACGACCGCTTAAATCACAACTACTCCCTGCACGCTAAGACGACTATTTGTTTTGGGGTTTTTTTCGACAAACGCTCCATTAAGACACCAATGAAAGCTTTGGATATAGCTTATAGTCTCCCTCATCTTTTTTTCTTGTTTCTACAGTTGTGTGGAGGTGGACGATTTAGCATGTCCGTAGCTATAATGATTGTTCGTGGATCGGTTAGTTGATAAGGAATAGTTTCAGTAAACCCTAGCATTTTTTAAAATGAAAATGGAAACACCTCAATGGAAGAGGCGGCTAGAGCAGGATGTTGCGGAGCTTAGGCCCTCACCGAGTAAGTTGGAATGCAAATATCAGGGTGAACTGAGAAATAATCAGGGTATGGCGAGAATTGAAAGAAGTACAAGGTTCATGAGAAGGGTGTCAAGGTCGTGATTGAGGAGCTGAAGCAGCGGATTGTTGCCAAAAGCGAGAAGATTAGGCGATATGGTAATCACAATGAACAATTCCGCTTGAACAAAATGTTCTTGAACAATCAGGTAAAAGTGTACAGGGAACTCGATGGAACACCCCAGAAGAATGTGGCAACTTATGCTGATGATGCCCTGGCATTCTGGAGCAGCATTTGGGGTAAAAGTGTGAAACACAATAAGAATGAAGAGTGGTTGAATGATGTAAGGGAATGCAAAGGAAAGAACAGTCAAACCAGAGCAAAAAGCAGTACTGAAAACTTAAAGCAAGAGTTAACAAAGGTGCCGAACAGGAAAGCTCCAAGTCCCTGACCGTGTGCAGGGCTTCTGGATAAAGAAATTGACTGTTCTTCATGCTAGAATAGCAACTCAGTTCCAGAAAATGTTAGAAACAGGGTCTATCCCTGGGTGGATGACACTTGGAAAAACCGTTCTTTGTGTTAAAGACGCATCCAAAGGTAATGCAAGTTACAATTTCAGACCTATTTCTTGCCTCCCTATCATGTGGAAAGTATTTACAGGAATCATTTCTGACGAAGTGTATAAGTATATTGAGGATATAGGTCTTTTCCTGACTGAAAAAAAGGGTGCCGTAGGGGATATCACGAGGAGATCAATTGCTTATTGATAAACTTGTAAGCAAGAACTGTAAAAGAAGTAAGACCAACCTCAGTATAGCCTGGATCGATTACAAAAAGGCTTTTGACATGGTGCCGCATTCATGGATTCTTGAGTGCCTTAAAATGGTAGGGGTGCACGAAAAGGTGGTCAGCATGCTTGAAGGGAGCATGGAGAAATAGGAGGTTGAACTGACAGCAGCAGGAAAGAAGTTTAGGAATGTAAAGACTAATAGAGGGATCTTTGAGGGGGGCAATCTGTCACCATTAATGCTTGTTATATGTCTCATTCCTCTTTCCATCATCCTCCGCAAGTGCAAAGCTCGATACAGTTTGGGAAAGGATCAGCCTATCATAAACCATCTGCTTTTTATGGTTGATCCAAAACTGTACGTTAAAAGCGAGGATGAAGTGGATTCGTTGGTTAGGACAGTGCTGCTGTTTAGTCAAGATATTGGAATAGAGTTTGGTGTGAAAAAGTGTGCGGTAGTTGTAATGAAAAGGGGTAAGGTAATTGAGTGCGAAGGGATTGAACTACTAGACGACCAAAAAGTCTGGGCTGTCGAACAAGATGGATATAAATATCTTGGGATGTTGGAGATCGACGCCATAAAGCAGAAAGAGGAGATCTTGACCTTGTTCTCAAGGAGTATCTGCGGAGGCTGCAGAGAACTTTGAAATCTAGACTTAAGGAGAAGAACGTCATCCTAGCGATAAACACATGGGCAGTCTCTATCTTACGTTATGAGGCGGGAACCATAGATCGGACAAAAGCAGAGCATGATGAGATAGATAGAAAGACCCGAAATACCTTTACTATGTATGGTGCATTCAATCCAAACAGCAATGTAGACAGATTAAATGTTGCGAGAAAACAGGGTGGCAGAGGACTCATAAATATTGCAGACTGTGTGTCCCATGAAAAAATTAACCTGAGCTGGTATGTGAAACATTCTGTTTTTGATATTGATAAGACTCATGAAACAGAGAAAGTATTGAGAGAGGTATACCATCAGCACAAACAGGGATGGTTAGAGTAGAAATTGCATGGCAAAACGGTGTCAGAAGTAAAGTGAGAGCATGGATGATGGGAGAACATGGTTGTGGGCTCAGATGGGTGGGCTCAAAAAAGAGACTGAGAGCACAATATTTGCAGCACAAGAAGAGGCAATAAACTAATGCGATCCGAAATTGGGAAGTATCGAACTGTGAGAATGTACTGTCCGTTATGCCTAGATGTTTCAAGGCAATTGTGCTAATTGTATCTATTGTGTATGTGTAGCTGGCTTCCACTGTAATTCAGTTATTTACTCCAAAAGTGGTTGATTAAACTGATTATTATTATTATTATTATTATTAATGCCATAAAAAGTGCATATAGACAAACAGGATGTGTCGCCGTTATGTAGGATGTGTGGCAAATGGCCTGACACCATAGCCAAGATCACAGCCGAGTGCCAGCAGTTGGCTGGACACGAGTGCAAACTTTGGCGACATAACAAGGTTGCACAGATAATGCATTTGCAGATGTTTATGGGTTTGAAATGGCTGAAAGGTGATATGACCACAAACCGGAACCGGTACTTGAGAATGATGAGCACAAGATCCTTTGGGACTTTCAGATCCAGACTTACCACCAGCTGGAGTACAATCGGCCAGATCTTGTTGTCCTTGACAGGAAAGCAAGGGATTGCATCATTCTTGATGTCGCATGCCGTTTTGATACTCGCATAATCCAGAAAGAGAATGAAAAGGTAGAGAAATACCAGGATCTTAAAAGGGAGATTTTAGAGACTTTGGAAGCTTAAGACAGTTAGCGTTGTTCCTATAGTTATTGGCGCCCTAGGGACAATTGGCCATCGATTTCAAGACTGGTTATCTTAGGGCAAGATCGAATGCCCAGTTGAGATGTTGTAGAAGGTTTGTCTGCTTGGAACTACCGGTACAAGGGTTCTAAGAAAGGTGCTAGACACCTGAGCCTACAGGGTGTAGCTTGATGGCCTGCGTGAATCCAGCAAACTGCTGTGAACAACAATAATAATAATAATAATGATGATAATGATGATGATGATGATGATGATGATGAGATATCACGAACACATCCCTTGCGAGTAAGGTTAAAATGGAAAACCCATAAATGAAATGAAAACAAGATCAGAATCATACCACATCGGTCGTCGAGCGGGCTACCAAGGACCGCGTCCCTCAGTGGGTAACCAGGCTGAGGTCGAAAAATTGGCTACTGAAAGGAATTCTTCTGACAAAACGATTTGAGGAAAATTCGAACCGAGAAATCAACTGTGACACCTCAAATCAAAAATCAAATAATGTTAATAAAAAAGTAAAAATAAATGGACCAGTGAGGAGTACAACCAAATCATGACAGCATTTTACACGGCATTGAATAAACCAGAAAGAAACATCGCTAACCAGTGTTATACCATATGGAGAGAAACTGTTGAATCTATAGACCCAAACAAACTAGCACATTTACGCAGAGATATTTTGCGTAACCATAGACTTACTCCTGCTGAGATAGAAGCAATAAAAGCTACTTTTAGTACCAACTTATGTAATCAGAACGATGAAAGTAGTGAACACTTTAACAAAACAGTCCAAGGGGACAGCCTTATAAACGAAGACTTACAAGAACGGGAAGATAATACACTAGAAAATGAAAATCATATGTCAGAAACTTGCATGACATCAAATGATTCCTTTGCAGAGGATAATGAAGAGAAAATACGTGAAGAGAGAAATGACATCTTGCGAGAATACAGCATTTCATGACATGAAATGAATGAAAGAGAGCAACTACCAAAGTACCAGAGCAAACAATCTAATCTACAAACTATAAGAATCTTTGATTATGCTTTAATGCAACTCCCGCAAGAAAGTGACTACGATTTAACATCGCTAAATCACTTCATATATGCAACATCACTGGCAGCTACTAAGAAAATTGGTATTAAACTGATCAATAAATTATGTGTACAAACCCTGGCCATTATAGCAACAAACTTAAGTAAATAGTTTTTAAAGAAACTATTAAATGCGTCGGCGAGTAGATATAAACTATGAAATAATGTTGATAA
>JAOEHV020318021.1:0-11549 GCA_025447995.2 Isaurus tuberculatus | reverse complement strand
AAATTTTTGACCAAACACCCCCAAAATGACCAAAAATCCGACCAAAACCATGGACTAACCCCTTACCAAAAAAATTTGACCAAAAAAAAAATTTGACCCATCACCCCCAAAATGACCGAAAAACCGACCAAAACCATGGACTAACCCCTTACCTCAAAAATCCGACGAAAAAAAAAAGTTGACCCAACCCCCCCAAACTAACCAAAAATCCCACTAAAACCATGGACTACCCTTTTAGCTCATTTTTGACAAAAAATCCGACCAAAACCATGGACTAGCCCTTTACCTCATTTTTGACGAAAAATCCAAACCCCTTAGCTAAAAACTGACCAAGAATCTGAGCAAAACGATGGAGTAACGTTTTACTTTGGGAATGACTAAAAAGTAGCCCAAAACCATTAAGTTTATAGTGGAAATTTGGAGTTAAAATTTGACGGAAACCGTTAACGGACGTCTTATATATGACCTGAAATCCGACTAGAATCATTTACTAATTGTTTACCTAAAATATGACTCAATATCTTATGAAATTCATAGAATGAGCTTTTAACTCAAATATGACACAAGTTCGTATCTTTAAATTGGACTAGTTGTTTTTCATAAAATATAACCTAATATTTACAAAAATCATGTTACAGAGCACCCGATCGTTATTTTTGGTAAGCTGTTAATATGTATGTGAGAGCATGTGCGCGGAATGTTTGGGAAGGAGGACGGTTTTGGTGCTCGAGATGACGGAATAACAATTTTTTAAAGGGTTGCGTTGGTTTTTGAAAGGACCCGAGTGGTATTTTTGGTATGGGGTTAGCCTTGCTGCTCAAGAGGACCCAACCAGCATTTTTGGTAAGATGGGACCTTTTGGTGTTCGAGAGCACTCAACCAGGATTTGTTTGGAAGTGGTAAGCGTTGCTGCTGAAGAGCAGTCGATTCGCACTTTTGGCAAAAGCTTAGCGTAGGTAGTCGAGAGCACCCAAGCGGCGTTTTTGGCAAGGAGGTTCCTTTGGTGCGCTAGAGAACACAACGGGCATATTCAAAATTGTTTGTTAAGGTCGGTTATAGAGTACCAGAAATAGCGTGCTGGTGGACAGACGTTCCGCCGCCGAAAGGTCTTTACTTTTTTTGTTAAAAGTGTTTTTCATTGTGGCGCGGGTACTGCTGGAACGTTTCGGAAGAAAGATCATTTATTGTTTTACTTGAGACACAAAGAGACCTTAACACCAGCCCCGGGTGTACCGGCACGTTTTCACGTTAAATTATATTTCCGAAGATTTCCGAACACTTCCGAAGATTTCCGAAAATTTTCCGAAGATTTTCAGAAATGTATAAATGCATAAGAAATCGTTTTTGAACATTTCCGAAGCTTTTCGTAGATTTCCGAAAACTATCGGATAGTTCTGATGATTTCCGAAAATTTTCCGTAGACGTAGGCATAGGATAAACTATGCAATGCGTTCTCGTGGTAAATGTTTATACAATCAACAGAATAATACATAGTCGCTTGGAGATATGGAATTTATTTTCTTGTGTTCAAATTGAACATCATACCAATTTGAACACTCGAGAATAAATTCCATATCTCCGCGCGCCTATGTATTATTCTATATTTACATTGGAAAATAAGAGAACTTAGGTATTTGCTGTAACTTGAACTGGTGATCTTCGAGACACGCGTTCAGGGAACTAAAACCACGTGTTTCGTCGTATAAATTGTTCGCTCTATGTAACAGAATCCACCGAGGTTCTGGATTCCGGATTCCGACTCTCTGGATTCCGGCCCTCTGGATTCCGGATTCCGACCCTCTGGATTTCGGATTCCGACCCTCCCGATTCCGGATTCCGCTCTTTTGTATTCCGGATTCCAAGATTAGCCTAAATGACTGGATTCCGGATTCTGAGCACTTTGGATTCCGGATTCCAAATGAAATCTGGATTCCGGATTCCACAGTTGTGGGTTCCGGATTCCAACAATCAACATTTGCTGGATTCCGGATTCTGTTACATGGGGCGAAAATTGTTAAGAAATTATTTAAATATCAAGAAACTTTGTTTTTTTAAATTTTTTCTGAGTCCTGTAGCCCTAGCTTTTTAGTGTGAAAGATTTCTCTTCATTTGAACCCACTTGTGTATTGTTTACAAATTTTCTTGTGCGTATCAGTACACGAGTGAAAAAACATGAAAACGAATGGGGTCTCTCACATTTTTCGATGTTCAAATATCTCCGATACGTGCAAGCGTGAGTGCTCTGAAGAATGCTTCGAAATACTTGACAAAGCGTCAAATTATTATGATCACAAGCACTGAACTTCCTTTAACACGTCCTTTAAACTCCCCTTTTGGTTATTCACATTTACATTCAACCTATTATCAATAGAACATTTTTCATTTTTTATATATACAACACTTGATTCATTCTGCACCATTAAACAATGACAAAAACAGATGTTTGTCGAAACAAGTTTGGTTTCGTGACTGTATTCTCGAAAGCTAAAAAGTGTAATAAGGAACTCTCTTGGAAACAAACAGGTCACTGGGTTTTCATTATAGATTTTTTATTGCTGCTAATTATTTAAATATTGAAAGTTAAGGCGGGTGTGTGTTTGATTAGTGAAAATTTAGGAAATAAAGTTAGGTTTTCCTTTAGTTCCTAATGATTTTTGTTTGACGTGGATGCTAATGTTTTTCAGTCAATATTCTACTTAGCGTGTAAGATATCTACTATCTCCTAAAACAATCTTTCAGTTACCAATTATCTTAAAGATAATTCTCTTTAAAACATTAAAGATTAAGTAGTTTGAAGAGATCAGATGGTTAGAACTATTCTCACTTGCAAAACTTTTTTAAAAATATTCTTTGACTTACTGGTTGGATTTTTTTTTAATTTGTCGATAAAAATATGTCAATCTGAACACTTTGAAATATATCAAAAATGTTACACGATACTATTAATCCTAATTTTTTTTTTAAATGCAAATTAATAAAACAAAATAAAGTAAAAAAAAAATCAGGGTTGGATGGATTTTACAGTCGGGAAAATTCCTTTGATGATTAACCACATTTGTGGAAAAACTCCATAGAAAATGAATTTGAATGCGGAAAACCTATGTCCTTCATTAAATCTTTCTATTGTAGACAAGTTTGCAATTAAATCTGAGTTTTGCCTCTATGAAGTATGTCATGTTTTGACACTGGAAATCATTTTGTCAACTGAAACCTTATTTTTGTTCTCACGAATTAATTAAACAAAAAATATTCGCGGCAGTCTCATTTCTTTTAAAAAGCCATGAGATAAAAATAAACAAAGCTCCAACTATTCTAAGTCAGGAACAGACAGTATACTCGAAAATGTGCCCACAGTTTATTTTTCAAAACGCAAAACCAGATTTTTGAAAGAGTGTGACTGTTTACCGGAACACCTGCGTAGCTTCACAAGAGCTGAACCGATTAGTAGTTATTATATTGAACAAATACTATTGGTTAATAACTTAAAGGGTGGCTATATTCTTTGGCGCACTATTTAGGTCTCTTTCAGCAAGAATTTTCCGTGATCTACCGCCTGCTTTGAGCATTCAATTGTATAATGCAAAACCTCTACGCAAGCTTTATGAAACAATACGCTTTATCAGACTCTAAGTAGTTGAATGGTTTAACTCGTTCAAGGCAACTAGTCAAAACTGGACGACTTTTTCAAAAAATGTCAAAGTCAACTTTACTACCCTAACATGGCGTCGGCAATCGCAAAGCAGGTATCGCTATTTCTGGTTCTGTTACAGGTTTGTATGATTTCGTGCACAGAGGTTACTTTAAGAGGTCATGAATACATCACTTATGACTTGAGATCACGTCCTATGGCGTCTCGTCGAAATCACATTCAACTGAAGTTCAAAACGATCTATCCGACGGGACTTCTTATTTATAGCCGAGGGAGCCAAGATGATTATTTGCAGTTGGAACTTAGACATGGAGTTTTCAGGTAAATATATTTTTTCTGCTCTTGATACATGCTATAAGACACAGCTCAGATGGTAGCAGGTTTTCGATACTTAAAGCAAGTACTTATTTATCCGTTTGTTAATTTGATCGCTCGAACAAAAATTATCTTATTCAGAGTTCAAATCTTCTCTTCATTTATGCTAAAACGATTTTAATTTCATATCTAAGATCATCAGTATTAAAGAACATATATGATTCAAGTTTGGCTTTAGGGTAACTAGCTAGCGCTGTGTATACAAACCATAGATTTGAGGTTCTTTAGGCATTGAAATTATCAAAAAAGTTATTGTTCTGAAGTTACAAGTTCAACAGTTTGTAATAGTTTTATAGAATAAACAGAGGTAAACACAATTTTACACAGTTAATATGGTTTCTGAACATAATTACGGCACCTTACGATTACTAGAAAGTGTTTATGAAAAAAAAAATAACTCAGGAAAGAAAGAATCTTATATACTCTTAAATTTTAAAGTATTTTCTGTTTAGTGTTCAAGATTAAACGCGACAATCTGGATTGATCGTCTGTTTTCAAGACGGTTAAGTAAAATGAAATAACAAAAAAATAAAAATTAATTAAAATGTAGGTTTATAAAATTTGTGCGAAAAGTTATGAAAGATGCAATTGTGGAGCTTTAAAATTGAATAAACTGAAAACAATGAATTTTAAAGAAAACACTCTGGCCGCCATGCTGTTCGTGGCTCCAAACTGACAAACTATATGGATTGTCTTGAATTGATTTATACACATTTATTTTTCTATTTTAACTTTTTCAATTCCGAGAAGATATTAAAAGTTTTAATTGCTTTTATTAGGAAACATTATTGAGAAATTTTAACACGTAAAGGCTTGTAAAGGGTTCATTTTTTATCGGTTCCACGTTCATTAACCTACTCTAAGCATTCTGCAATGTGGTTTTTTGTTACTTATCCGGACTGGAAATAGCATTGTAAAAACTTTTGTATGGGTTAGGAGTGTACAGTGAGATAAATCTCCGCAACTTCAAAGCACCTGCTCTAATAGCGATAAGAGCACGTTTACAACAATCACAGCCAATAACCATATCGCGATAATCTTTGTATATCAAATCGCTTTCTTTCCTATTGCGACGGAATTTTGTATAAAATTATTCCTAGCTGAAAGGGAGCGACCTATAGATCATGAACAAAAACTTAAGTTCAGCAAAATTAGGCCAACTTTTGGCATCATTCATTGCCGCAAAATAAGTCGACGTTGGTTTTCATAAACATTGTTAACTTACACCGAAAATGTCCAAAGTTCTCGGTAATATAAAGCGTAAATAATACAACTATAAGTTCAAATGTTTGTTTTAATCACCGAAAAGCTGATTCTTATTAGCTGAAAGGTCTCCTGCTTACAGTCTATTGCACACTCTATTTGCCCTATAAAGATAACGAACTGTTTGCCACGAGCTTGATTATAAACGTGAAGCGAGGTACCACATGGGTGTTCAAAAATTAAAGTTTAGAAATACCGGTATGCATTAGTCCTGGCTCTTGAGATACTGACTGAAATGCCTTAATGATTTTGTTGTAGAGTTTTTTATTGAAACTTCATACAAGCTGCCACGAAGGCAACGTTTAAAGAATATTTTTTCTTATTACAGTTTCAAATGTTACCTAGGAGGAGCTTACGTCACCAGAATGACCACAGGAGAAAAATTAGCAGATAGCAATTGGCACACAGTGACTATACAGAGAACAGAACGCCAAACTACCATCACACTCGACGGCTCGAGTTACACCGAGCTCTCCCGAGGAAACTTCGTAGACTTAAACCTCGATAACATTCTCTATTTCGGTGGACTAGGGTCGAGTAGAAGAAAGTACTTCCCAAATGGTGGCGCGAGAGAGTTTCGTGGCTGTATGAAAGACGTCGAATTTGATAAGATCAAAATACTTGATAAAGCAAAAGCGAAATTTCCACATTTTGTTGCGCATGGATCACCAACGTTTAAATGTTTGGTAGAAAACTATGAACCCTTAACTTTTACAACTCCAACTTCGTTTGCAGAAATCACACTTCTTCAAAACAACAGCGCGTCTAAAACATTTTCAACGTCATTTAAATTCCGAACATTTCACAGGGAGGGTGTTTTGGTATCAAGGAACGGCAGAGAAATGAAACTAGTTCTAAGACTGGAAGGAAGTTCGTTAATTTGTGATGTTACTGCTCCTGATACTGACAAAATTGTTTTGAAAGTCGGGAGGGATTTGGATGATGGGGATTGGCACGAGGTAGATTTTATGACATTTCCTTCAGGTGTTACGGTGTCACTAGACAGTCAAATTAAAAAGACGATAGCCCTTAACTACAGCTTACTCATAACGGAATATGCCAAACACCCTTTGATTAAAGTAGTAGTCGGGAGAAAAAAGCAAGACAGTTACAATGGCTTCGTTGGCTGCCTTTTAGATCTTAAGGTTGACAACTACAGAGTTAAACGAGCTGATTTTACGCGCAAAAATTTTAACGAGGGTTTGTCTGTTGGCGTTTGCACGATTAAAAACAAGTGTAACCCAAACCCGTGTAAAAATGGTGGCCGTTGTATTCAAGATTACTTAAGATCTTACTGTGATTGTTCAGGTATTGAGTTTGAAGGCAACAGCTGCATGATGCCAATTTACAAAGCATCGTGTGCAGAGTACGCGGAGCTAGGACTTGACAGAGACGCTTACTGCTTGCTTGATTCAGACAAGAGTGGACCTCAAAGACCCTTTACAGCACTTTGTAATATCTCAAATGCAGGCAGAAGTTTAACAGTTATACCCCACAAAAGCATGAAGAAGACATTAGTAAAGAACGGAGCAAGATGGGACACTGAAGATTTTATATACGAGATTGTGTACCCGATAGGAATGGTACGAGTAAAAGGATTGGTCAATAATAGCAAGAAGTGTCGGCAGTACATTCGATATGATTGCCTCAGGTGAGAATTGCTTCGCTTTCTTATTAAACAAAATAAAAAGGTCAAAGGTTAGCCAAATCCTTTTTTTTCAGCGAACATTCAATTACAGGAGTTACAATAATTTTAAAGCAAGATTGGCTAAAGTAGTTTCATTATTATTCTTTCTTCCCCGAAACCCTGTTTAACCTCAATATACGCATCCTATGTGTTTATTAGATCTAAGATGTACAATTCTCTCGATGTGCCCCACTGGAGGGATAGTAACAACAAAATTCATACTCACTGGGGAGGGGCAGATCCTGACACTAGGATGTGTCTTTGCGGCAAAGAAAACCGATGCATCAGTCAATACAGAAGCTGCAACTGTGATAGTAATAACAAGTACTGGAGACACGATGATGGCTACTTTACAACGCCTCAAGATTCACTCCCAGTTACTATGCTGAACTTTCCCCAGTCAGGTAAAGTTGCTGAATTATGTTTGTTTAAATTTAGTTATGTTTTTAAAAACTAAGAATTTAGAACGGTTATGAAATTTGGAAAGGAGCACAATCGCAAACAAAATCTTTTGTTTTAGATATAACACCTGCTAACCTATTAAACATTTCACCAGTAACATGTCAATATAATTTGTAGTCTGTGCAAAGACTCGATTAAAAAACACGTGGTCCCGATAGTTGAAATCTAAAAACATTATGAGGCCCACATCCTCTTTCTGCTTATTACATCAACACCACCACCCTCCAACTTCGTCTAATACACTTATATGCTACAAACTATAGTTTTAACACCTTTTGGAAAAGTAACTTTTTAAGAGTTGAAAATTGTTTTAATGTAAATGTGTAATACAATAGGCAGTTCAAAATAGGAACTTTCTCCATTTTGCATGTTTTTTACCGAATTTCACTGAAACATCCGTTTAGAGATAATCTAAATCTTGTCTAATCTATGATAATCTAGATCAACCAGTTTAAGTGTTTTATAACAGTAAAGACAATCGTTTTAGTTGTAGCCAAAGATTCTGCAAGTGCATCTATACGAAAACGAACTACAAGCATTTCAAATGTGCCATTGGCTGTCATTATACGACCGATGGGAGTGATCATGGAACACAGTACGACAACAAACTAATACTATTTTGAGGACGGTAGAAAACAAAAGCAGCCACAAAAAGCTCTCATAGTAAGGTTATACCAATAACAGCCCATAGTGGTACAGGAGGGGTAATTGATGCCCGCTAAATTGACTCGAGCCCCTAAAAAAACACATCCAAATATAATCCCATAGTTTTTTCTGATTTTGATACAAACACGTCATATTACGACTATTAGAGTGAAGTGTATGAACTGAATTGAAAGTTTCTCTTTTCATTTATTTGTAAAATAATCTCTTTCAACCTTGTGTTTAGCTGGTGAAGCCTATTTTACGCTGGGACCGCTGGAATGCTGGGGTACAAATCAAAAACGCGTAACAACTTCTCGCAAAAACTTGCTCTCCCAAGCATGTTCATTTGTCATCGAACCAACCGCTACAACCAAAGCTATTACTACCACGAGTACTAGCAACACCATACAAAGAAAAAAGTGCGACTTAAAAACTGGCATCTCTCAATGCCGCAACGGCAGTTTTCCAGTGACGACTAGTACAACAGCTAGTGATTGGTCGGTTCTGACAAACAAAACACCAAAACAAGTGGTGGCTGTTGTCGATGCATCCCACGATGAAATTTCGAACTCAAGCACAACCAAGAAAATAACAATCACAGCAATTGTGTTGGTTTCTTTCGCCCTCATTATCGTTTTGCTTCTTATGATAAAGTTTGTCTTTCCGCGGTTGGTAGTCTGTATACGCACCCATAGTAAGAGAGGGGAATATGTGGTGCCCCCTGCAGGTACCCCTCAGGATTACGTTGGTCGCCTTATGCCTTACGTGGCGGGAAGAAGAGTCAGGAGAGGAAGACACTCTCATAAAGGGTATCAATTGAAACAGTTAGAATGGAGTGCTAGCTCACCAAGGACTTCTTATTGGGTTTGAGGATCATCCGCATTCATTCAATACCAAGAGTTCGCGGTTACTTCAACTTAAGTTACAGATTTCAGAAAAGTTCACGGTGATGTTAACCATAGTGGAACTTTCGCACCCTCAGTGTTTTATGATGAAATGTGTTCAAACTGCCTAAAAACAAGGTAGTGTGGGACGGCACCGGTGCAAGGTCGGATGATATGACAATATAGATGACCCTTGTCAATTACCTTAAACTGCGTATCCCAAGAAGATAACCCCGATTGAATTCTAACTGTATAAGGGTCAGAACAGGAATTAGTAGAAGTTTCAGTAGGAGGAACGTAACAAGGATATGAGTCAATAAGTCGATTTTACTTGCATATTTCATAGCGAAAGCAAAAAAAGGCATGATGACAAAACATTGTCGAAACGTAACATATATATAATGTAGAAGACTCTACAGTTAACACCGCTCTTCGAGGAACATTAGAGTTTATAGAAATGTAAGTAAGTTTTAAGAACTTAGTTAATGAAATTCTTTTTACAGTTTATCAGCAATAAACAAGAATACCAGTTCGAAGCAAGTCCATTCTTGTCATCAGGCGCGCTAAATGTGTTAACAAACAAAGCAAAACGGAATGATCAAAGTATGTATACAATTATTATTAAAGTGCCATAAAAATCGACTGAAGCAATGGTTATTTCAAATTACCAATATTGCGGTAAGCTGACTAAATTTAAAACATGCCATTTGGATGATTTTAAAACTAGATTTATGACGCTGATTACCAGACACAACAACCGTAGAACATCTTCGAATGAGGAACGATTCTGAATAACTTTAACAACAGCATTTTCCGGATAATTTTTGCACCCATTATCCTGTAACGAGTCATAAACCTCGAAGTGGCGAGTCAGGTGGAAAATCTTCAAACGTTCAAATTATTGGTAAAACAGTAACTTCTTAAACGAAACAAACGCAACATGTTCTGAAATCAAAGATTAACAGAACAGAGTTAGTCACAAGTATAATCGGCAAGCGACTTTTACAATAATACGTGTGACAAATTTGGCATTTTACAAGAGACAGCATGGCTCAGAGGTGATCAGGCTGCTGGATTTGCACGTCTGACCACTGTTTTGATTTTTTTGGGTGATCCCTCAGTAAAATTCAGCAAGCTTTATAAAATACCAACTAGTGTTTGGGTTTTGTAATCACATTGTTTGTGTGCCAAGCTTGCGATCTTAATTTCTTAGATACTCTAAAATCTGAGTTTAAATATTCATTAACCCTTTTTTCTCGAACTGTTTTTTATATGAGTTCAATTGAATTATGGGAAGAGAAGAAAATTTTATATTTCACGCCATCTTATCATTATAATTAAAATAGTAAATAACAAAAAAGACCAACCTCTAAAGAGTTTCAACGTTTACAACTTGGGCGTAGATGCTGAAAAGGTCACATACTTTCGCACTGTTGAACTACGATACACATGACCATTCTGTACATTGTACGAACCGCATTCGACTACGCTGTTTGGTTTGACGTCATCGAATTCCATCACTTCCGGGGAGTCACAGTGTACCTCAGTGTGGCGATAAACCTCAATATCAGGAATGTGCCTTTTGCGGCCACACCTGCAGAAAAAAATTTAAAAAGCTCGGCATCTCTTCGAAAAGGAACTCGTTTAGATTAGTTTGCTTAAGGAACTCGTCAACAGTCGTCGTGTCTGGGCTCGCATTCGAACCGTCATTTAAAAATGTTTCAACCTTAAGTTAATTAAATCACGTATTTGTCTACCTTCTCGCTGACGAACTTCAATATTATTTTTAAAACGTATTCAACATGTACCATACAAACTTACCTGCGGCAGGAGAAGCAGAAGTAGTAACCATGGCCGGACCTCTTTAGAAACAGAATTATGATAAGCACCACCAAAATGAACGCCAAAACTGTCGTCACAACCAAAACTGTGAAGCGCGTCGAGTTCTTGTGATGAATGAAGACCTCTGACACATTGCCATTGCGAATAATTACGAGTGGGTGAGGAGTGGTTACCAAGCCAGGTGAAACAGCTGAAGGTAATGTTACTAAATCATCCTTTGATGACACAGTCGAATGAACACGGACTCCTTCTGCAACAATTAGATATTGTAGGTGACATTAAAATGTTTTTAAAAGTTATTCAGAAGTCAACGATCAACCCCTTTTAGTTGTTGCACACTAAAGCGTTAAAGATGACAAAACCATTAGGCTTCGATACCGTGAAAATTGAAATTTTCTATCTGCTTTCCTGTGTCTGTGCAATGTTAAAATTAGTTAATCGTAAAGTTTTTCTCCATAGTCACCATTGACCATTTTTTTCCTCTTAAGAAAGAATAAAGTCAAGTACACCAATAGGCGTGAAAGTTTTCACTAAGTAATCGTGATATTTAAATTTAGAATATGAATATGCAGTTTATATGATGCTTTATTATATGGCAGGCTCGCTGAGCGGGCAAGATGAAGCGAATTCTCTGTTCTGATTGGTTACACGAGCGTGCAAGATAGGCTCGGGATTTTCAGTAGTAAAGTGAAATTCTTTGGCCATATAATAAATCCTTTATTGAACAAGCTTGTTCGGTCAA
>JAOEHV020317917.1:0-11549 GCA_025447995.2 Isaurus tuberculatus | reverse complement strand
TTTTTCCCATGAAAACCATGGAAAGTTTGGGGTGCGGCTTATACGCGGGTGCGGCCTATCCGCGGGTAAATACGGTATTTGCCTCTCTGAGGAACTATATCTCACTAAAAATATCTTAGTTGAGCAAAAAAAAAATTTTTTTGATGGGACACCACCAAAAAGATTGATTTTTATGTTCTTATACTTACTTTGAGATCATCCTAACAAAACAAAAGAATTAAAGAAAGTAGATTTTTATTCTTTATATCCTGTAAAATGACAATGGATGTCTAAGGAATAATTAGGATACTAGAATTTTCCCAAACCAATGTACATTAACCATCTGTTCTCCTAGAATTCCTGTATAGGGCTACATATAGACAAAATATAATTTTTAAAATCTTACTTACAAGACCTTACAAGTGATTTTTCTCATCAAAGAGAGCATAAACAAAATATTTACCTTGGAGCTGCGAAGGAGTTGGATATCTTTGTTGATGGACCTGGTGAGGGCCTTGAACTTGCTGAGAAGGTGCCTTTTGAGGGTGTTGTACTTGAGGTCTCTGGTGATAAGGTACATTTGATTGAGCTGGCTGATGTTGACCTTCAACTGCAGCAGACTGTCCAAGAGGGGGTGAGCTATGGCCATTCTTAAATATAAAAATAAATAGTCAACATAAAAATTGTAACTGTGCTATAACAGTTAGCTTAACTCCAGAACAAGAACCAGGTGCGAACTTGATTCAGAATGAGGCCCAGTTCAGACGTCGAACTTTTCATGCACCGAACTTAATTCCTATTCGAGTCGACTCGAATTAATTAAGTTCGGCAGTTGATTCAGATGTCTAACCTAATGTGTCGAACCAAAATAAAAACTGGTGGTTTTCTGCTGGCGCAGGAAGAACTTGTTATGCTCGGCTGATTATCTCAACACCAAATTTACAAGACATTTGGTGGGAACAATTCATAATTTATTCAGGCCATATCTTTCAAGAAAATAAAAAAAAGATATAAAGTTAAATGGCATCTTTATTGTTTGACATACAATGACAACAACTCAGCATTTGACAAGGATTAAAAAGTGTAGATATACCAGACGACAAATTTGGTCCCTGAACAACATGGAATCGTTCAATGAAGAGACATGACAACAAACCCGCGGCTGCCGGCAAAATGTCATAAAACTCCAATTAAGCAACCATTCAACATTGTTTCAGAAAAAAAAATTATTATGAATTCAAACGAGACATAATTGAATCAAAAGTTGGTTTGATCAATTTTTAGAGCAACAAAGTCGAACCGAGGGAAACTAAAACAAATTACTAGCTCGCCGACATATTGACATGTTGTATTGCACATGTATATTTGGTTGTTTTAAAACAAGATGAGCAGCCTTCAAATGTTTCTGCCATTTTATTCGAATGATTTTGCGCATGGCACATACATGAAACGTTCTGAATTGTGGGTAAAACATAATTTATTTAATGTATTTATAATTTATGCATTAGGTTCGGTACATGAAAAATTCGACGTTTGAATCGGAGTCGCTCCGTAGTCGAACTGACCGACTGGCCATGTCGAACTTAATTCTCGGGTCGACCCAAATAACACCTGTTGAACTTAATTGATTCAAACGTCAATCTCGTCATGTACTTAATTGGGGCTATTAGGTTCGACTCATGAAAAGTTCGACGTTTGAACCGGGCCTGACTTCACTTTCATTATAGTATCAAGTAAACACTGTGCACTCAAATGCAGAGCTACAAAAGGAGGAATGAAGAAATTTGATTGAGTTCATTCTTGATTGAAACTCGATCCGGTATCATGTAAACAGACCCTTTCTTCACGACAATGATTTATCATTTGAACCTAGAGTAGATTAAATCATGTGTTATAAGTAATGTCAGGTTAGTTTTAACAGCGAGTTGGTTAGAAAAAACAAACCGAAAATTAACATTTTGCAACCAGAACTTTTAGACTGTTATTTCCATATGAGTGTAGGAGCACAATTGAAGAAATTAGTTTCACTTTAAACTGAAGATGGCTTTATGAAAGTCAAAACATGTCTTTGAAATTTAAAAGTGTTGTGTTGTTTTTAAAACTAACTTTTAGACTCAATTGTTTTAATGAGTTATTGTTAAGTTTGAAAAACTTTGCTTTGATATTGATTCCCACAGGCAGAATTTTCGGCCAAAGCATGTAAAAACGCACTCCCTTAACTCTGCCACTATAATTTCTGAACAAGAACAAGGACGTTTGAAACACAACGTATGTATAAACGTTCCCTGCTAGCAGAGTCTCTCTCATGTCAGTCCTGAAATGGAAATTGAGAGACTCTGCTGATCTAGGCTATTTTCTTTGTTGAGCATGTGCATCAATAAACCTAGAAACTCTAATGTCAACTCTGACTATGGGCTCAAAAACATCAAGCAGTTTTTGAAATTCGCTCATGCCTATTGCTCATTTTCGGTTAAAGCCAGTTAAAAACCTGTTTGCTTCGTCCATGGTTGTGGATGGCAGTGTATAAAAAAAAAAACGGCTTAGATTGGCAAAATCTCTCAAATTTAATTGCGGGACCGTCACAAGAGAGACTCTGCTAGCAGGGAAGTATAAACGAGAAAGGCAATTTCGTCTTTTACAAAAACTATGGTTTCGTAGGCAATTCTTCAAAACTTTATCAGAAAAAAAAACATAACCAGCATAACCTCTATGTGCACATTTCTATATCTAGTTTCTATCAATGTTGTAAACAAGTTTACCTGATGCCCATTCCGTGTTGCCGCGGCCTGACCAGGAGGTCTTGCTGGAGCTCCAAGAGCCTAAAAACAATTGACTTTTTCAGTTATTTACGGCAAGATATTTCTTCTTCAAAATTATAGATAAACCTTGGTTTTAAATCTTGGTTGATATTATAACACTTTATACGGTATCAACATCTCGTTTAAACATGCGAGAGTCATGATCTATCCATGACGTCGGGTGTCTATAAAACTAAGACCTACAAAACGAAGACCCTAAGACCCCAAAAACTTCAAAACTAAGATCCCCCAATTTTTAACTTAGGCGAAAAGGAAATTGTTGAATGCAACTTAACTTTCATATCCTGTCATTTCTGAACCTTGTCAGTTTTCGTTGGATCATTTTACCGCCATATTTGACTGAGTAGCCTGGTGGCAACTGTTTCCAGCCCAGTTCGTTATAATTTTTTTAATGATTTTTATCAAATCCCAGCTCAACGAGTATCCTTTTCTGTTGGTGGTCAATTTTAATTCTATAGATTCCGAAAGAGAAAAAAAAGAACAGTAGTTTATAATAAAAATGTTAGAAAAAAAAAAGAATGAGGAAAAAAAACACCACAATAAGTTTCGAACTGGAAACATTTGTGTATGATGTAATAACCGTTAAGCAAGAAACATACCACTACACCACCGTTCTTCCGATACCGTATTTCCGGTTCGAAACCTATTGTGCTGTTTTTTTTTTCCTCGTTCTTTTTTTTCTAACGTTTTTATTATAAACTACTGTTCTTTTTTTTCTCTTTCGGAATCTATGGAATTAAAATTGACCACCAACAGAAAAGGATACTCGTTGAGCTGGGATTTGATAAAAATCATTCAAAAAAACTACAGCGAACTGGGCTGGAGACAGTTGCTGCTAGGCTACTCAGTCAAAGATGGCGGTAAAATGATCCAACGAAAACTAACAGAGTTCGGAAAATGTCAGGATATGAAAGTTAAGTTGCATTCAACAATTTCTTTTTCGCCTAAGTTAAAAATTGGGGGGTCTTAGGGTCTTCGTTTTGTAGGTCTTAGTTTTATAGACACCCCATGACGTCTCACTTAACCGAAGACACCAGAAGCCCGCCATTACAAACCTTGTTGTGTATTCATTGGCCAGAAACGAAACTTTTAATCACTTGATTCTAAACAAGTTAAAAACGTAAATAAGCCAGCGTGAAAATTAAAACAAATTCATCGGGTAATTCAATTCATCTTTTTATAAATAGCTCGCAGAAGTATTTGCTATTGTTTATGTGACTGTGTATATATACCACATGCTCACTTGCAAAGCACACGTTTTTAAAAAATTACCTGCAACAGTGCCGCTCCGCGGCCCCCGCGACCAGCCATGAACTCAGATTAATTCCTTTGCGTAATGATTCTTAAAGAAATATTTCCTAAAAACCTATAATATCGGCAAACGAGAGAACAATCAACAATGTAAAGAACAAGAATAACAACTCTTCTTTCGAAATAAATGGCGCCTTCTAGACCATAATTATTCCTGTTACACAATTTCAGCCAATCGGAATAGAGGAAAAACGTGGTTATCAGTCGAAACTTGATCGCCAAGTCAATTATTAGTCGCACCCAACCGCTTACGTCACTAGTTCATTTCATTTGTTTGTATTTGTTGATGCCGCTTTTCCGATCGGAAATTAAGTGACGTTGTCTAACAAATCAAGAAAAGATGGCGGAACGGGATCGCGAAGCGCCTAAATTGAAAATGGAACATGGTTTCATGAAGTCAATCATTAAAAATCAAGTTGAAAGAGACGATTATGACAAGGAACAAAAGATGCTTAAAGTACAAAATTCCATCGGCCGAGGTTCTTCACCAAAAGAGCGTGAAAGACGAACACCGACTCGGCCGGCAATGGCAGTTTATGTTCCACCGCATCTTAGAACCAAAGGTAAATATTTCATTTGCGGAATTTAAGGAGATCACCAACTGTCGTTGAAAGGTTTTAGTATCTATATTCTAAAAATGACTTTAGTTTGGTTGTTGTTTTAATAAAAAAAAGACATTGTCTTTATGAGTTAAACAACTATTTTATAGTTTGCACATTTACTCTTATCCAGATTTGAAAAACAGAATATACAATCAAAAGCGACAAAATTAATCAGAAAGAGGGTACGGATCGCCAAAAAAGTGAATTGGGCCAGTAGTTTAACCCTTGCAAGACATATTTCCGCTCCGCTCAAATATCTAGCTGAAATTAGAACCTTAATTTCATTAATTTATATAAAATTTATAATTCGTTAGAATACTTATACTTCTTTGGGGTCTATCATTTTCCAGGGGGTGATTCTTAAAACTGGTCTTGCAAGGGGTCTTCCTGAAATTAACTACCTTATTGCAGGCGACCAAAGGGAGCATGCAACACTAATCTGTTGCATGTTCAGCAGCATGTGCTGCGCATGCACTGTATGTATCTCACTGGGGGTAAGCAGAGCTTAGAAAGTGCGGGCGGGAAACTGAGGAAGTATTATTATTGGAGGAAGTCATACAACATCGTACCGTTTGCTCAAAATCTATAAAAATATTCATAATGAAATGAAGCGCTTGGAAACCTATGTTAAATGGCATGGCTCAAAAAATCTGCCCTGTGTGAGATTTTTATATACACAAATACCCTCCAGCGGACTAGCTTTAAAAACCAAAACATTGCAAGATTTTCCAAATTAACCTCCCTAAAAATGTATTGCAGTAATGAATACTATAGAAATCTGCCAAGTCATGAGATGAGCAACTGCAGAGTGCCCGTGTCAAAATCAGGTATCACGACCTGTCAAACAGGCTCTTATCAAGTGGTCAAACAAGTTTATCAAAGCATTCCATTCATACCAGTGGGAAGACAAAAAAAGCCTCTCTTTTAGATACATACAGTGCATGCGCAGCACATGTCACTGACCGTTCAACAGATTAGTGTTGCGTGCTCCCTTTGGTTTCCTGCAAAAAGAGAAACTTTTTTCTGTCTTCCCACTGGTATGAATGGAATACTTTGACAAACTCATTTGACCACTTGATAAGAGCATGTTTGACAGGTCGTGATACCTGATTTTGACACGGGCACTCTGCAGTTGCTCATCTGTTGAATTAAGATGACTTACTTTATATCATCAATTTATGACATTTTTTGAACTAATAATTTTTTTAGTTGTTTCAGTGGCAGTTTTTTAAAGGTAGCAGTTTGAAGCATATGTCAACGTTGAAGAATTAATTATAACTTTGTTCAATATCTGTGTAGGAAATGAAGTTGAGAGCGAAAGTTCCCCTGAAAAGATTGAATCTAATGAACAAAGATCTTTAAAAACAAATAATATGGAAAGACACAGCAGCAAACACATTTCACCAACCAAACAGCCAGAACTTTTGTTATTGGTAGAGTTTAAAAACAGGAAGGGAGAAATTTGTTACTTGTACGTCTACAAGGTTTGTTTGAAATCAAATGTCTATAGTAGCAGATGTGCTACTGTATTGGATTAAAAGATTGTGTTACATTTACCATGCTAGTTAATAACACTAATGAAGTGAATTAGGCTTACTACACAACTTGGACAACTCAATTAAGTTAAAATTTTTTATCTTTACCATTAGTATCGAAAGGAGCTGTCATTTTAATGATTAAAAGTTATCTTCTTTATCACAACTTTCAAATTCCAAGTGTCACTATCTACACTATTTTAACAACCTAACCCTAACCCCAGTGGTTTTGTAAATTTAATTATGTCAATAGGTTGGTGAAATGGAAATGCAAAACAGGTACCGTTCATTAACAGTATGCCAAACTGGCACCTAGGCAACTCCACAATTAATTTTTGCTCCACCAAATCCTGTATAAATTGCAGGACAGTTCAGGAGGTGCCAATTACCACTACCCCGAAAGGAAATTTTTTTTTTATCTGGCAAACATTTTATTGCACATAAAATTATTGTCAACCAAAGTGGACAACTCCTTTCATAATTATGATGTTGAACTGTATCTGTATTTCAAAAAAAAAGAAAACTAGTTGTATAAAAGTTTAAATTGAACCCTATAAAGAACTGAAATTGAAAAAGATCGCTAATTAATGTTTTGAGTGTTAGTTCTTTGTCATTTTCACTCAATTCCTTTACTTCTCAGGCCAGGGCTCTTTTCCCAGTTTCAGACCCCATCTCCATGACTGTCAGATAAATAAAAGTCTTCCTCCTACTTTTTAATTAAATTTTTAGTTTGTTGTTTTTTCTACTAAAAAATATAATTTATCAAATATTACGTATTTCATATTTATGTTGCTCATTCTTTTACTTTCAGGGCGATGACATAAAGAGACGTGTTAGAGATTTTGCATGTGAAAATGAACTGAACTCAAAACTTAGAGATGCACTATTATATAGAATACAAGAAGAACTGGAACAAGAATTTCAGATTACATAATTTCCAACTATTATTTTTCATTTTAAAATTTCATTGTTTATATAATTTATTAAGTAAGGCCAGACCAAATTAATGTGTTGGGGCAAGGATCTGACCGACCCTCATTTTTCCCAAATGCAAAAACAAAAAAAAAATTGTGATCATTCAATTTAATTTCAGTTTTTAGTAGTTCTGCTTGTCAATTGCTGTCTCACAATAAGCAATTGAAAACCTTTAAATTAAAAAGAAGCTAAATACCTTTGTATCAACTGTTTAAATCACTGAGTGTTTTTGTACAAATTATCCAACTTTGTCCAAATTCAACTATCATTGGACAAAAAAAAAATAAAGTTCTTGTTGGTTTGTTTTTTCCCTTGCTCGTTAAAATTACATGTCAAGTATTCTCATCTTTTAGCAACAGATTACCTACATTGAAATTTCAGTGTTTTGACACATGGCATGACACGGATCTGATTTATGTAAATTACATATTTTTTTTATTTTCATTTTTTTCCCGACCAACCCAAATTATTTTGAAAAAAATCCATGCCCCAACAAATAAATTTGGTTTGGCCTAAGTGACATTTTCATAAAGTTTAATGCCAACTCTGAAGTTGAAGTTCTGAAATTAAACTGTACAAACTTAGTGTTGGTTAGAGAAAACATTCTAATATTATTCTTATACAAGACTATGATGCATCTCTGGAAAATCAGCTATTTTTAATACAATATATTATTTTACATTCAGAAGATATTTTATTGCATTTCAAAGTTTACAGTTATTTATTAAATGCTAGAATCAGTAAAAAAGTTTGAATATTTTATCTGAAACATTTAGACTTAATAAATTATATGTTATATTTTATTTTTATATTTATTCAAATCACAGTTTAAAACAAAACAATATTCACACATGATATTTTCATAGACTTGGAAATATAAAAATAATATTGAAAAACAAAATTTAATATAATCATTTTCTGCTACACCCTCCTGATTTATCATCTGTCATCAAGTTGTAAAAGAAAAGGCACTTAAAAACCACATGTGGTTCAGCTATAAGTTTTATGTTTTTTTAAGAGTAATGCTTTAGAAAATATTTAAAAATAAGTTTAAAAACTCTTTGATAATAATTATATTTTGTTTTTCTGATTTGTCAGAAGTATTGTCTTAACATAATACTTATTATCTTACAAGCAATACTTTGGCTGAGAATTTTATTATTATCGTGATTGGCTGAGTATTAATTTTATTAAAATAGTATATATTATTTGTGGGCTTCACTTGCAGGGTTATGCACTTCCCTACAGCACGATGGCATAGGAAAGATAGACAATTTGTACAAGTGTTACTAAAATGCCCTCTTCCCAACATGCTGGGTTTAGCACTTAGCTTGTTTATCTGATGATTGCTTTCAACTTGAAACAATCCAAAGCACATTCCTACGGTACTTCTCATATCCTCCATTTTGAAAATCTTTTTAAATGTCTTTCTAGGTTGCCTCATATACTTTTCCCCAAATAAAGAACCTGCCTTACATGATTTACATCTCCCTTAAAAGTCTGACAGGATTAACGGGGGAAGCATGAACAGGGGTACTCGAATCTGTGTTAAATCCATCCGTGATTATTTTCACTGCGATCTGGATCCACAGTCTGATAGTAAAACAATAAAAACTGCTGACAAAAGTGATCTCAAAATCACAATGAAAAATTTCAATTGTTGCTGCAACACAATGACATTCATTTCTTCAAGGGACAGGGACCCAACCAGGACAGTCGAGCCAGCTGGCAGATTAATGCTTTCAACTCTACACACAAGTCACAAAAGCCAAGGAATTGGCAGTCCTAACAAGCTTCAGAATCTGAAATCTGACTAGCGAAGTGGTTATAGTCCAAAATCCACAGCTTATATAATTGTAATTGATCCACTGTCCACCACATTTTCAAGATCCATCAATCCACAAAATTAACAAGCAAAATCCGTGACATTTTTGGGCAAAATCCGTCAATCTTCCAACCTATTCACCCCCAATTAACTAAATCTCCCTGTAAAGTCTTAGAGGGTTATCCATTTCCCTTCAAAGAACATGTTCCTACCATCTTTTAAAACTGTCTCCTACTCACACTCCTCCAGATCAACGTCAATTCCACCAAAGGTTCATTGTAAACTATATTTCATTTTTAACAGTAATTAATTTGAAATTTGGTCAGGCAGCAAATGGGTGAATACACTGAGTCCTAATTATTTACTAACTAAACAACTACAGTAAATCTTAATAAAAAATATACATCACAGGTAAAGTTAACCCTTTAAGCCCCAAACACGACAAATGGCGTGTTGGCAAATTCTCCCAACTGAGTTCCATTCTTTCTATAGAAGTAGTTTGGGAGAATTTCGCTTTTCAACTTCCACAGGTTATTCCACTTGATCAATTCCAAGTTTCTCATTACGAATTATACTATTTTGTTTGAGTTATGTAAGGAGAGGTTAGATGTTGATAAATTGCCTGGGGATGAAAGGGTTAACTAAACAACTATTCTGTTACAACTGAAAAACATTATTACAAACCTACAGCATAAAGGTATGGACAAACAGAAGATCTCTGGTACCGGTATCTGTTTTAGCAGTGACATGTGAAGAATTGAAAAAGTCTTTTAACTATAAATTGCATTATTAAATTTATATTACCTATATAAATAATAATCCATGTAGTTTGTTCAAAGCCCAGTTGTTACGTAGAGAAATACAGTTTTTATTACTTTTTCTGATGTTGTTTCAAATGACGTTAGTGTGCAAAGGGAGGAGAGTGAAGTTAATTCAGATGAAAATATAACTGTGTGACAAGGAAACAGCCTTGTTTACATCTTACAAGGCCAGCATGACGTATGATCTTAATATAGTAAAGATAATCAGAGTTAATTTGAAAACCATTTCTTAATTAATAATAATGGGATAAATTACATGTCATTGTAAGGAAAGTTGACTTTTAGAGGCTTTTTTGCTTGTTGAAAAAAATTGTCATTAAAAGACGGATTTCAACTTGTAAACCATATTAATGTTACACAAAAATAGCAACTTTGTACATGCATATTGCATCAAGAGTCGATGTCTCAAGGATGAAAATTGAAGTTCTTGTACATCTTAAATTTCAATTAAAAAGGCACAAACAATGATGCAACGAGTGATGCACTAGCTTTTTTGTTTACCAATATCTTGGCGTTCATAGATCTGTTGAAATAAAAAGAAAAAAAGAGAAACTGAAAACATGTACTTAACCAATAAATTTTAAACTGTTGTAGGATAATGGATTGGAGTGCAAGCATAACACATGAAGATGAGAAGATAAAAAAAAAACAAAATCAATACATTTGTTTTTGAGGTAAACAATTTAATTGTAGCCAGTAATATTGGGCACTGTAGCAATAATAAATTATGGTAAAAAAATAAAGCATTAAAATTATGAAACATGCAAAAGAAACTGAGGAAGGGGGAGTCAAACTTCTCTGAGGATAGGAATTTTTTAAAAATATAACAAATGAGGGGGGGGGGAAAGAGGGAAAGGAAATAAATAGACTCTGGAATTTTGGTAATTATAAAATGATTTCAAATTAGGAAAAGTTTGTCCAATAATGATATTAAATATAGTTTTTTTTATTTAAGAAAATGAATTTAAGTTTATAAAATATATGTGTGATTTATTCAAGTCTAGATTAAAATGTTAAATTTTCACCATACATAGAGTAGGAAGCACAATTGCAAATTACATACGGTACCGGACAAGCACTAGCTTTTTGTCAGCGTAACTAAATCATTCCATATCACATTTTAAAAGTTTTTGAAAACTATTCTTTGAATATTAGACAAGCTGATACTCATTGACCAACTAATTATAATAACATGAAGAGGCAAGTCAACTTTGGTTGTTATGAAGCTAAAACTAATTAATAAAATCTCAGGAGACGTGTGGTTTGGACCCAGGACCTTGTGGCAATTCAAGACAGAGATGTTATGAACATACCTGTATATAGGAATCTGATAATGTGATCACCTGTGGAAGGATTTCTCTCACATTCAAATCTTGAAGTTCATACCATTTGCTTGCACCCTGTCAAGAAATTTATAATTCTTTTAGGATTTTTTAAAGCTTTGAACTCTTGTTCCACTTTTCAGTTGCTCATTTTAAAACTCATGCCCAAGAAATCTTATACCGTATTTACCCACGGACAGGCCGCACCCGCGTATAGGCCGCACCCCAAACTTTCCATGGTTTTCATGGGAAAAAAAGAAAATAGAGAGGTCGAAATACCAGAATAAATAAAGCGAAGTTTGAGAATGGAGAATAGAGAACGGTGGTGAAATTTCCTGCAAAGTGACTGGAAAAAGGAAG
>JAOEHV020317819.1:0-11550 GCA_025447995.2 Isaurus tuberculatus | reverse complement strand
AGCCAAATAGTCCATTCGGCCTGCGGCCTCATGGGCTATTGGCTTCTATCCCATTCGGGCTCGAGGGATAATTGTTAGTTACAAACGCAAGCACGTCATAGCCCGTATCAGCCATATCTAAGATTTATAGATAGGTCTTATACTTATAGTTGATCTCCAGCGCATGGCAAAGTAACAGAAGTTACTTCGCCCATTCCATAGCACAAAGCTATACATTAATGCAGGGAATAACGTTGAATACAGAACAGCTTTCTTTTATCATTAACTGGAATATAAAACTTTTATTAATAGTTTACTTTAATAACCCATACCGCAAAATTTGACTAACATGTTTCTGATTATATAGACAAGGATTTGCTGATTGCTTCTTATTGCCTTTTTAAAAGAAAAAACGCAATATCCAAGAAGCAATAAGTAAAAATGCAGTAGATAAGGGAGAAAAAACAGATAGGAATAGGTAGTCTCTAGACACAATGTTTTCTTAAAGAACTATTAAGCATAGAGCGAAGAAGGGCTTAGCGGAGCCTCCAGTTATCTTAGTACACGACTGATATAGAAAATTAGAAGTCTAGAAAGTTAAGAATTTAGCACTCTTGGAGCAAAGAAAGCCTTGAATTTAAGAATTTAAGGTTTTTACCGGAATCTAACAATTTGGCAACTCAGAAATCTAAATCACTTAAGCCGGTAGGGTGGTTTTTTTCTCATTAACTCATTTTGAATTCGGTGGAACTATTCATTACGGCCATCTCCTAGCTACTACTACATTGTTATAAAAGGATAATCTTTGACGGTGATTAGTACACAAAAGGAGTTCAACTTTTTGGGAAAGAAACAAAGACATTAACAATAGATCTCTTTATTTCTCGTACTTTGTGTTTGAGGAGGAATCATTGGTTTGCTCCCATTTTCAGTCACTTTCATCGGCGGATAGATAATACTCTGAGTTTCACTTCCGGTTCCTCCAGATGAGAGAGGGTTTGGCTGGGTTTCACTGCCAGGAGATGGAGGATAAGTTTCTGGTTCGTTTCCACTTCCGGTTTCATCAGTTGGATTTGGAGGATTTGTTACTGGCCCATTTCCGTTTCCGGTTGGTGGAAGGGGAGGTCCGGGTTCTTCAGTTTCCGATTCTGTCTCAGGCCAACTACCGCCATCCTGTCGGGTCTCTGTTTCAAGCTTTTTTCCTTTGGAGTGAACATCTTCACCTTGTGCTGAGTGACCGTGTGTAGCACTTTTGCTTCCAGTTCCGGTTTCTGCTAATGCATATCTAGATGGTTCATTTCCGGATCCTGACCCTGATATTTGATCAACGGTATACAAACCAACTCTTTGCTGTCCTGTACACAATGTTATTAGGCAAATGCATAAAATTATTTCCGACGAGGGTGCAGTCATAGTGTTCTTGAGAGTTTCTTAAACCAGAAGAAAAGAAGAAATTGAGAATTGAGGCATGACAAAAATTTATCTATATCTTTAATATATCTAAAAACATTTTCAATACGTTTTTTTCAAGAATCAAAAGCTGGAAAACATTTCAACCAATTATGTTAATACATAATATAAATAACAACATCATAGGAGCTTGAGGTCAAATATTTGTTTTGGAAAATTGAGAAAAGGTAACTAAAAAATAAAATATCTTGATGATGTCTCGGTGAAAAAGCTAAACTCTTATTCGAGTTTATTGGGCGATGAACGAGAGTTAACAAGACCCTTTAAAATCTTTATACTTCTATTCAAATTTCAAAATGTGAAATATTCTGAATTACATATTTTTCCGCCACCAAAAAAGGGTTAAGTTCATAAGAACCTTTCAGAACTAGTATTTCTCTTCGAAGATTTAGCTTATTTGACGATCTAACTTTAAAGATGCTACTCGTGTCTTTTCGTAAGATCTTTGATAAGATATATGAGAATCAAAGGTGTTGCGTTGCACCCAGCCTATTCAGAGGAACGCAAAGTTTTGACTTACAGCAGAATGTATTTTTCTCCTATATTTTTTAGTTTGTTTGATTTTTCTTCATTCACTAGCAATCACTTTTACAAATGTTACCTAAACCAACCTGGATAACACAGCAGTGACGATCTCGCCCAAACCCGGTACTGAACTCAACTCTTCGCAAATCTTTTTCATTTTATGACAATGAGATTCTCTCGTCAACTGCAGGTGGTTTTGAAAAGAAATTTCACCACCGGTTTTCGCTTTTAAGCAAAGGCTCACAATAGGCTAAAAAATTGTTTCTCTTCGTAAAATTTGAAGAGCGATTAACGCAAGGAAAACTAAAAAAAAATCACGAACAGAAAATTAACTGGCTTTCTTTTATGTCTGATATGATTTACTGCTGATGCCACATTCTGAAATGAGTGAAACCGGAACGGTGGCTTTAATGGCAAGAGTTCACGCCCCTTACATGAAAGTTTTACAAGCTACTAAAAAAAATAAAGAAAAAAATTTATTTCCTTTACCGAGCTCCGAAAAAACAATGACCATTGTAAACCTTTGAAGGAGTACTTTGACGCATATTTTTTTGTGTTTTCAAACAAAAAGAAAACGAAGCGAGTATAATTTGGTTGCAAAAAGTGTCTTGCTATAGCAGGACAAGAATGACAAAATTTCCTTGTTCGTTTCGAAACATCACAATTGTGTTGTTCTCTTCAGCACAGATGAGTTTTATTTCTTCCACTGAGAAGAAAATCAAAATGCTGAAACAACTGATTTAATGTTAAAAAATATTTAAGCTGAAAGCCACCAGAGTAAAGCTTGCGATCTTTATTGTTCACTTCAATCGAAATGAATTAACTGATGATGATTTTTTTAGTTTCCATGGGCCTATTCTCTTTTCCTTGATGATAGAATGAGACTGTGTAGCATCTGCACATAGAAATTTATCATTACAGATTTTCAATGAAAAATTCCAATAAGCTATATTCTATATTGCCTTTTACTCCAGTATCTCCAGTGTATAATTATAATTTCTTTCAGTGGCCTAGTTCCCTCCTAAAAACTCTAAAGCTAAGACATGTGAATCTTCTTTACTTTTTGAAAACAATTTCAACAGCTGGATGATAAGTAAAGCTTTGCTTAAGCAAAACGTGGTAAATACTAAAATTATAAGTCGACGTTTCGGCGTCTCCATGACACCATTGTCAAGACAAGACAAGTGAATTAATTAATGTAATGCTATAAAGTTCAAGTCTCTAGATTTGCATATGAAACAATGGTTCAAATGAACACTTTTGCACGAATGGAGTCGCTTTGTACATTAAGAGCTGGCTTGAGTTTTCGAATCAAAAGCATTTCCTTAATAAGGCAGTCGCTTTTGTCTTTACATTTTGTAAGCACGATTTTAAGTAACAGTAAGTAATTTCAATTGAAATGCAAAAAATACAAGTTCATGAACTGATTGACCAAGAATTTCCTTTTTCCTCTAAAACTTCCTCGTAAAGAATGGGCGTGTTCTTCAACTGGTACATGTAGAAGAAAAAAGTTTACATTTACAAAAGAGAAAATATGAATTTAAAAGCAGCATCCTTTGAAAACTGCTATTACTTGTAACTGACTGAATCTGTACCGATTTAAATGTAACTATCTGGTCTGCGCTCTATAGACACATGATTATTTTGATATTTTATACTTTCGAACACTGCAAAGGATTCAACAGAGTACTTTGACATATCAGCTCTCTCTTTCTATTATGAAACCGTTTGACCACCTGCACGGACACTAATGGACTGTACTCCTTTAAAAGACGGCAAAAATTCTGAACATTTCGCTCTTCTGGTTAAATGTAGTATGAGCACAAGTTTCCATATTTAGACCTCTGCACAATTGACTGTTCGATGTCAACCCAAGGGTATACAACAAGGAAAGCTGATAAAATTAAAATTGAAAACTTTGGGAAGATACTGAAGGAAATCGAAATGTTATTCTAGTAACACCAGCAGTATAGCTATAATACAAGGCTCTTCTCCGGACACACCTTTGAGCTGCCAAAAGCATAAACAAACTATGGCATCTTCAACATAAAATTAAACATGGAATTCACTTGATGCAAGTTTAAAATCTTTATCCATTAAAACACTCAAAGCCAGACTCAGAGAAAGTTTCACGAAATATTATTATACTTAAACAATAATTTAAGCAAACTATTCTTTCCCCTATGATACCAAAATGTGTGCTTTTTACACTCCTCTTTCTTTTTTTCGCACTTATTATTTTGCATTGTTTTCTTTTTTTTTATTTTTTGTGCTGATTTAAACGTGTTTAAATCAATAAGAGTTGTGGCTATCCTGGCTCGTATAGCCCCGTATGGTTATTCCGGGTAGCCAGCACCTTACCATATATTGATTTCCTTTATTTGTAAACGTACCTAATGCTAAGGTGAAATAAATTGTTGTTGTTGTTGTCTTGGTTGGTTAATATGGTTTCTAAAAAAAAGTTAAATAATTTGATGAAAATAAAGATTTTATGTCATGACCTTTCCTAAAACCAAGTGTGTTTAAGTTATCATACGGGGGCTGCAGAACGCTGGGGCTGGGGGTAAGCAACTTCTATGCTATAGAATTTGTGAGTCCTTAGCAAGTAATACAGTAAACAGATTCATTTTCCCTCAGTTGAATTAACGAATACGTTATTGCAAAAATAGATACAGAAAGCTGCAAACTTTTTCGTTCCCGTTTGCGGCTATCTAGTTAACAACGCTCTTGTCGGGTAAATGTTTTTTTTTTTCAAACCTGTCAACGAAAGAGTGGTAGCGAAGTTGCTCGCAAGGGGGTCTGGAAAAAACAAGATGACGCTTGAGCTTTGGCAGCATCTTGAAAGAATAAATGCCAAAGGCAAAGTATCAGTACTGTAAGTCTGTTTCTTTCCAAATTGATCGTTTTGTTTGATGAGAACATTGAACTTCAGACTTGTACGATTTATTTTGATCAGGAATTACTCCACAGATTTTCCCACTGCATGTTATTGTTACTTCTTAAGACATTGGTTACTTGTTGCACAGTAAAAGATTCGAGTTTAAGACTTGAGTTCTAATGCTTTCAAAAAAATGATGACACTTTTGCTTTGGGTCGATCTATGCAAAGAGGTTTATAATACGATATTGGGTTTCCAAATAATAGCGAGTAATAACTCACCGAGCAATTCAAAGCGCATTTGATTTTAACCACCAATTACATGCAGTAACAACAGCCTTACTGTCCGACAACTCTGTGGTAACCGCTGTATGAAGAAGCCATGCAAGTTGTGATATCATTAACAAATTTTAGTATGAAGGTAGGACAAACTTTTATCATTTCTTGGTCAAATATATTTTAGAAATATTCTCAATTGAGTTGTACTGTAGTGCGGAATCAAACTGAAACTCACATATACTGCTTGATATCCAACTTCAGTTTACCCAAACTCATGAATAATTTTTCATATATTACATGCTTGATGAAAAGATTATTTATACAGTTAAATTTTGAAAGTAAAAAGTTTTGAAATAAAACTTTTTAAAGGTACCGTATTCAGATATTTTATCCCACCACTTGTTACAGGGCGAAACGTCTGTACAATAAAGTTATGGTGTATGTAAGAAGTTTGCTTTTTCAAACTTGATTCAAAACTACAAATTTCATGTCAAAGTAAGCAGTATCTGTGAAGATCCTTCTTACGTGCGGCATCGTTGTTGGAAAGCCAATCATTTCTTGGATTCATACCTATATATATACATATACATATGTTAAATGCAATGCTGCTTTGCATTGGTATATACTTTACATACAAACATGCACAAAGGATGCACAAACAAAAGTTTTCCGATCATTAAACCTAGCAATACAGCAGTAAACTTTTTGACTTTGTTTTTGACTTGCATTATTGCAGTATACTCGTGTAGATTATTTATTGTTTTATGTTACAGGATTCGTTGTTATAGCATAATGATTGTTATCACAGTGTTCTACAATTCGAAGAGGCTTTGTGTTTGTCTAGATCTCTTGATCTTTTTCATGCTCATTACCTTTTCGGCTAAAGTACATGGGAAAACAAACTATTCGAAGCATGTTAAACTGCGGATTCACTGTGGTCTTCCCCTGTTTGATTGAGTTGATCATGAGGAGGTTTAGAGTCTGTCAAGTTTGAAGCAGCACACGGCCGGTCTTCAAGGGGATTATCGACAGATGTTACAACATTCTTTGGTTCACTTTTCAGCATTCTGTTTAGAGAGTCACTAACGGATAAACAATTAGATGTGGAGTCGATTTGGCTTCCTTTTGAAAACCCAAGTTGACGATTTTGCCGCTGCTCACGCATACTGAATGATCGGTGCCTGTTAGAAATTACCATTCGAAATGAATCCTGTTCGCCTCTACTGCTACTAGCAGAAGAATGTGTTCTCCTACGTGGGCCATTCGCTTGGTTGAAAGTCTTTGAATTGGTAATTTTCAATAAATCGTGTTTTACTTTCTTATTTGGAAAGATGATAGTACTGCTACATGATGTCGAAGATTTATTATTCCATCGATCACGCTTTACCACCTCTATGTTATCTGCTTTCTCAACTGCAACACTAGTGTCTATGTTGTTTTGATGAGGACAATCGGGCTCCGCACTAGCACTTCTTTTTAAGAGTTTCTTTTGCTCTCTTGAGTTGGATATCCTCCTTAATTTGCTAAATACGTTAGATGTAGCAATTGTCTTCGCTCGCGGACGACCAATATCCATTCTGATGTCGTGCTCATTCACAACATAGTTTTCATTCGTGCTAACAACAATCTTTGGTAAGCTGGCTAATTTCTGTGTTGGTTGCATCTTTGATTCCATTTTGGTATTCACATACATCATTATGTCAGAAACTTCATAAACACCACTTTCTTCATTGAACACTGAAATAGGTTGAAAGTTCCACAAAGGTTTCGTGTTATATTCTGGCAATGAATCTGTCCTATTACGACGAGGAAACGAAGGTGAACACGATTCTTTTATTTTGACGCTTTTTGTCCGACGAGGGGAGGTATTATCTTTAGATCTTTGCTTGCTCCTAAGGAAGTCTTCAATGGAAACCCTTGCCTCATCAGTATTTTTACGTTTAACACGGTTGGCGAACTCTGCAACTATTTCTTGTGCGTTGTTTTCATCATTCTCTCTTTTGAATTTGTTGGCCATTTTTCTATAAGAGAAGAAATACTAACAAATTCAAAGCGTAAATAAATCTTTCTATAGTTATCGTTCAATTTCCAGACACGTGTTCCGCTGTTCTACAGCTCATCAGTGTAGCTTGGAACGATCTAAATAGCCTTAGGCTGTCGCATGTGGGATGACACCGGCAATACATTCAGATAGTTTTGAAGCGCGCATGTGCCGAGAGTGCTCAAACTATCACAAGGGTAGTGAGCGTTGCATCATCGCAAACAGGTAGCCATGGCACTTCATAAAGTGCTCAACAACATCGAGATGAAGGAGCGCTCATGCAGTTATATTTATATTTATAGTTATAGTATTTCAAAAGTATAGCTAAAATAACTTTAACAAAAGATCTAACAAAAACAATTTTGATCAACATTACAAATATTTGTAACTATAAATTTCCAATTGAAATATTACTTTTAATACTAAGAGGACTTTGTTAGTTCTTCATTCATTCACATTGTTACCCTAAGATTTTTGAAATGTAAAAGAAGATTTTCGTCACAGAACATAAATTTTAATGAACCCAAAATTAATAGAATAACTTAATTATATCCAAGTTTATAAAAAGCTATGTCCGTAATAATATAATATACTCATTTACCTGATCTCGAGTCTTGCTTCGATTTCTGATAAACGACGACGTAGCGACTTTTTGTCAGCAAAAAACCACTTTCGAGGGTCATGGTCTGTATGGGACACAGACAGCTTGTTCTTATCTGTAGACCATTTAAACGCCAAATGCTATGACTTTGCTTTCGATAGATATTCAGACAAAGAGTTAGATAAATAAATAGGTCGGTAGATAGCTTAACAGGAAGACAAACAAAGAGACAGCTAGCCAGACAGGAAGATTGGTAAGTAGTCTGGTAAGTGGGTAGGCAAAAAGGTAGGTAGGTAGGTAGGTAGGTAGGTAGGTAGGTAGGTAGAAAGGTAAGTGGGTAGGTAGAAAGGTAGGTAGGTAGGTAGGTAGGTAGGTAGGTAGGTAGGTAGGTAGGTAGGTAGGAAGGAAGGTAGAAATAAGGTAGGGAGGTAAGTAGGTAGGTAAGAAGGCAGGAAGGCAAAAAGGTAAAACTGTAGGTAGGTAGGCAGGAAGGAGGGAAGGAAGGAAGGAAGGAAGGAAGGAAGGAAGGAAGGAAGGAAGGAAGGAAGGAAGGAAGGAAGGAAGGAAGGAAGATAGAAACGTATAGAATGGTTGGATGGTAGGTAGGTAAGAAGGTAGAAAGATAAGAAAGTAATTAGGTAGGTAGGTAGGTAGGTAGGTAGGAAAGTAGATAGGTAGGTAGGAAAGTAGATAGGTAGGTAGATAGGTAGGTAGGAAAGTAGATACGTAGATAGGAAAGTTGGTAGGCAGAAGAAAAAACAATGCTTCATAACGTTGGTTTGTTTGTTTGCTTTTCCCCTTGAGGTTTTAAAATCTAAGTTTTTTAGATCAGAAGGAAGCAAAACATGTTGAGGTCAGCAAGACATGATGAAGTCGGTTTCATTTGAGCCTAAAGGGTAAATGCGAAAAATAACTTATTAATAAGAATTCTCCAAACTTTTGATGAGATAGAAAGTGGTGTTTGTATTTGTCATATATAATTTTATGCCATTCTTTTGTTTATAATTCATAAATTGTGGATTAAAAAAATCATGAAATATGTGTTTCATTCACTTGGTTTTGTATCATATCACTTGTTCTCTCAGACTTGCCTGTTTGTGATAAGATTACCATACCGAAATCATGAATTAAGCTAT
This sequence comes from Isaurus tuberculatus, assembly GCA_025447995.2. Classification (NCBI taxonomy): domain Eukaryota; kingdom Metazoa; phylum Cnidaria; class Anthozoa; order Zoantharia; family Zoanthidae; genus Isaurus; species Isaurus tuberculatus. The sequence goes on along the minus strand of JAOEHV020317819.1, from coordinate 2,642 downwards.
TTGCATTTGTACCAACACCCTCTCCTGTCAGTTATAGTGTTCACAATGTACCTTGATCCGCTGATGAATCATCACTATTAGTATCACTTGCAATCAGCTCCCTTCTGTGTTTTTTCTGCCCTTCGTATGTTTCCTTGGCAATTCTTTTGAGTTGTGTTTTAGCCTCTGGATAATATTGTAGCACTTCTTCTAGATCATCCTTTGATAACTGGAAAAGATCCGAAAACCCAATTGAACGGACAGATGCTGTTCTACGGTTGCCGATACCTAAAAATGTAGATAAAAATTTTTTCCTTTAATCTTAAATTTTTTTTTCTGTAAGGAAGATCAAAACCCCAATCGACACAGCATGTGTATTTTCCTGTGCATTATTGCTTGAAGATAGGTTAAAAGTTACAACTTAAAGAGCAAAACTTCCGAAGTAAAGAGATGTTTTGGAGGAATTGCGTAGCAGCAGCACAACAAAAGTGGTATTACACCTTGATGCACCTGCCTTTCTGAGCTGGTGCCTTCAAAGAATCCTGATAAACAAATGGGAAAAAATTTTCTAACAAAGATCCCTGGCGCCAAACTGGGCAACTGCTCCCAGCCAGTGGTGTAAAGCAAAGGAAACAGGGACAGATACGACACATCTTGAGGAACAACGGTTTGACTTGAGCACTTCAATGGAATGCCCAGTAAAAAGGAGATTTGGAATTCCCAAGAATACCCGACATTGGTTTTGGGAGTCTGAAGCAAAGGTTCGGGGACTGGACTGGTTCTCCATGATTATTAGTGCAAAGAAAAGAAGGGGGTTTGTCTGTTATCTATCATTTTAAAGAAAATGAGTTAAGGACATCAAAATTAGCTTAGAACATACCCTTGATATTTAGAATGCTGATCTCACCAAAATGTTCCCCTGCAGAAAGAATACAGAGTGTGTTTCCATAGTGATCAGTGACCTCTAAGTGACCCTTGTTGACAATATACATATCATGACCAACATCGTCTTTACGACAGACATAGTCTCCTGGAGAACATAGATGGGGACTGAGCTTGAGTACTAACTCACGCAGAAATCCTGGGTCACATTCCTTGAACATTTTGACCTATAAAAAATTGGGATGAAATACGTTATGAACAATCAAACTCAATTAGGTACATTATAGTACTAATTCATTCCAGTGCAACACAATGCAGTTCAATACATTACGGTAGAGTACACTGCATAACTATACAATGAAGCACAGCAGTAAAATACAGTGCATTATCTTACAAAACATCACAAAAACACAATACAGCTCAACACAACACAAGGCAACTCAAATACATTACATTCCAGGTTAACAAAACACAACAAAAAAACCAGCAGAAATCAATATAAATTATCATAGTACAAAACAATACAAAAAAATCAAATATAGTTCATTTTAGTACAACAATTAAACATACAATACAACTTTTTTAAGACAGTACAATTTATTACAGTACAACATGGTACAATACAAACACAGTACATTCCAGTACAGCACAGTATAGCAAGACACAATATAAAAAAAATTCCAAAAAAAAATAACATCACAAAATTACAGCATAATACATACAGTATAACAAAATACAATACATTCTGTAAAATAATAACCTAGCAAAAGCCACAGTAGAGGGTCTTAAGTGTGCAGCAAAAGTTTCAAACTGATGTCATTTTACCGCATATTTTTTCATTATTGTTCACTCTTATTACCTTCTTTAGAGTTGCAAGGTGAACATGAATTGCAATATCAGCTTTAATCCTGTCATTCATTTGATTGAACAGCTGCTCATCTTGTATGTCTTTCTTGTAGTTCCAAAGATAGTCAAACCATTGAACTACTCTCAACTGAAGATAATCTGGCAACTTGTGTGCCATGCAATACGCTTTCATACCATCCACCTGTGGGAAGGAAAACATAGTTACACATTAAAAGACATTTTTAAAGTAATGGTTTGTTTCTAATGTGATACTACAGTACTACTACTACTATACTACTATTATAAATAACTACTACTAGTACTACTACTACTATACTACTAATACCATAAATAATTACTACAGCAAACTAGTTACTACTGCCGGCTTACTACTACTATAATAACTTATTAATTACCAAATCCCTGAGCTGTTAATTACTGTACTTACTCTTTTCAGGTACTGCTCACGTGATCTCCGAAAATCTACAATCATGTCACTAGCGTTACCAACAATAGTAGCAAAGATAAGAACTCCACACAGGTATGTTACTATTACAAACACCAGTGAAGATAAGTTGTGTGGGCTAATTCCGCTGCCCACCGTTGTAAGGCTCACAGTAGATCGAAAGAAGCAGTAAACGTACTGTAGTTTCACCTGAAATGGTCAAAACAAAATCTTTTTCAGTAAAAGCTACAAACCGACGAGGGCTTTATGACTGGTCTTACCACAGGTTGCCCAGTAATAATTAGACAGACATTACTGCAAGACGGACCCAGCGGGGTCTGGGCTCCAATTGAAGGGTGTTTGTACACAAGTGTTGTGCCATCTTTCTGTCTATTATTTTAATTTAGCAACTATACTAGAAGTTTCTAAAAGAAAGGAAAGTGCTGCGACAGTTAGAAATAAGTTTTGCCAAACGCCGTACAGTCCATAG
>JAOEHV020317720.1:0-11550 GCA_025447995.2 Isaurus tuberculatus | reverse complement strand
ATGCCAATTTAGTGTACGACCGTGAGATCTCTTGCATATTAATGAAGTGTCAAAACGCTTGTACCTGCGTATAGGCCACAACCCTAATTTCGGTCCTATTTTTCTGGGAAAAAAGTGCGGCCTATCCGCGGGTAAATACAGTACTTACTCAAATAGTTAAATAGTTTACATTAAGTACTAACTAAAATAAGATTGATAACTAATTTTCTCTTTAGGGTTGTCTTTAAATGTTTGTTTTTCTTTTTAGGCTGCTGATGGATTTCTGTTTGTTGTAAACTGTCATACAGGAAATGTTGTTTATGTTTCTGACTCAGTAACACCAGTTTTGGGGCAACCACAGGTAAGAGTCAATTACCATCTTGATTCTTTTTTCCAGTTCCAATTAGATGCATATGAATTAGTGGGGGTTGTGGGGATGTTCTGGTCTTCATTCCTGGTTTTGAGCCAGTACCTCCTTTTAGTATTATTCAAAAATTGGTTGACTACAATCTGTATCTGTTGTCAAGCTTATCAGCTGGCCCCTTCTATCTACTGAGCCTCTCTGTTCTAAAGAACTTGTTCACACATTGTGGTGAGCTATGTTTGTTGGGATGGGGGGGGGGGGGAGTGGGAGGACACAAAAGCATTTTTTGTTATTACTATTAAATATATATTTTACTAATCATAGAGGCCAGTGTCCTAGCAGTGAAGTATGTGGTAGTAGTACAGAGATTCCTTATGAAATCCAGTACAATAATTTTTATTTTCTCCAAGCACTCTTACAAATTAAAGGCTGGTTAAACTGGGAACTCTTGAGACAGCTCTCTGTTTTAAACCCTTCTATCATGTTATTGCATATTAAGTTATTTTTTATTGAACTTTATCTTCCTTTGAATAAGTTTATCAAGAAATCTGTTCATTTTATTGCATAAGGTTCTTTTTGTCTGCTTATCCTTTCAGTCATTTTCAGTGTTTGTTCTGACTATATCTGGGTCAAAATTTTTAGATAACTGCTTAAATGTGTTTGGATTTTCAGAATGAATGGATGAACAAGAGCATCTATGAACTCATTCATCCTGATGACAAAGACAAGCTAAAGGATCAGCTATCAGCAACTGAGTCGCCAGATGCTGGAAGAGTTCTCGATCTTAAAAGTAAATGCAGATTGCCTTAATTTAACTGAATATATGACAATACTGCAGACTGTGTGTAATTTGATTGACAACTCAAGACCATAGGGAGATGACATTTTGAACTTTAACCAGTCTGTAATGCAGCACATTATTAATTAATACCCCTTATTGATTTATTGTTTAAATTTATCTCCATATAAATAAAGTTATATAGAGTAAAATCAAACCACTAATTAAATAATGCCTCAAGGTGTAAAACTAAGAAATTTTTCAGCCAGCCTATTAGGATGTAACTATTATATGGGTAGTGAGTTTAAGTTATTCTTGTCAATAGAATAATTTCTGACTCATCAGTGTATTAATTTCAGCTGGCAATGTCAGAAAAGAATCACACGGAGGTAAGAATAAGTAGTTCAAATGACATGTTGTATTTACTGTACTTTTAAATATATAAAATTTATGAAATTTCATTTGAAGTAATTTATAAAATCTCAAATCCAAATGTCTGGGCAGATTAGGTGGTTAAAATGATAAATAATTGGCAATTATTCATTGCAGAGTGAGACTCTTTGGCTCTCAACAATACATAGAATTATGCAGTTCATAAAGGTCTAGATCTTGGAAACCTTTAGAATGTTCCCTGCACCATGTTGCAGGGCATATTTACATACTGGACTCACTTCAACCGTGCATCTCACATACATTATATGCTTATCATTGTTCTTTATAATTTAAATAAGATATGTAAGTCAATCATACATGTTACCAAAAAATTAGGACTAGCTTATTTAGTTTGATAACTATTAATGAAAAGCAATCAAGCGTATTCATTCCTTGGATAAATTAAAAAATTTCTTCTGTGTTTAGTGCAATTTACATTCGACTTGTCAAACAATATCAAGGACAATAGTTAATTCTTCAGCTAGATATAAAATGCTGTAAGTGAAACAACATGACATAGATTTAAAATATATTTTATGTTGAGCATATTGATAAAATAATAGTTTGTTCTTTCAAAAGGTTTATCAAGAATGTATTCCAGTTCACGGAGAAGTTTCATTTGCCGCATGAAATGTGGTGATGAGGTTGATCCTAACGATCCCCTAAGAGGGAAAGAAAAACGAGTTAAACTGATGGATGACGAGTATGCTGTGGTACATTGCACTGGTTACATAAAGGTAATGCACTATTTGGTGCTTGATTTTACACCTAAAACATCTGTTTTTCAAAGTTATAACTCGTTAAAAAAGAGGTTTTAATTTCTCATGCATTTCTTTCCCTTTAGAATTGGGGATCAACAGGTTTTTCCACACAGGAATCATCAGCTCAAGTTGACCCTAACAGCACATGTCTTGTTGTGATTGGCAGACTTCAGCGAGCAAGCCAACCCACAAGTGGGGATTTGCTTGAAACTCCGCCCATCTCTGAGTTTATCTCTCGTCACAGCCTGGATGGAAAGTTTACCTTTGTTGACCAGAGGTAAGGTGCACAAAACCCAACAAAACAAGTTGTACATAATGTCTGTATGGCTACTGTAGTTTAAATCATTGGGACTGTAACCTTGACTGTGAAAACTAATAGACCATTAAAAGACTGAACTTTAAACATGAAAAAAAAAATCAGAATTTCCCAATTTCAAATGGGAAGCCGAAACCATAAAATTAATTTTAAAACTTGCGTGTTTGAACACAGGCAATAGGATACATTGCTTATGACTTAAGATTTAAAACTTCAATATTGATATAAACATTAGATAAAATTGATTGATGAATTTGTATTGAGGTTGTTTTTCTTCCAGGGTCTTAGATGTGCTTGGTTATAATCCTCAAGAGCTGTTAGGGGAGTTGTGTTATGATTTCTTCCACCCTGATGATCTTGAGCATATGATGGAAAGTTATAATCAGGGTGAGTGACAAATGCGGCTACATACAGTAAGTGCTTGCTACCCTCCAATGTGGATTGAAATTCATCGATTTTAGAATTCAGGTATTGGATTCCTGGATGGCTGAACAAATTTCAGAACACATTATTACTGAAGTTGTGAACACAATTTTGTGTGAAAGAAAAAATCTTTAGTTTACATTACATCATTTGCTTTATCACAAATGAAAACTTAACTTTTAAAAATTTTTGTTTCATTTCAGTGATGAAGTTGAAAGGTCAGACGCTGTCTGTGAGGTATCGGTTCAGAACTAAGGCAGGAGACTGGGCATTATTACGGACAAGTTGCTTTAGTTTCCAGAATCCTTACACAGATGAGGCAGAATATATTGTTTGTAATAACTGCCTTGTTAACAGGTATCTGATATGGTATTTATCTCCAAAAACAATAGGTTGTCAAAGGAATAAATAACAAATCATTTATGGAAAGAGCTATCATTATAATTGTAGTTAAAAAGGACCATTAAACTCGCCATTCTATGTTTGAGTTGGTGCTGGTGGGCATGTATTACTTGATTCAGCCTTGATTGGGTGGAGGAGGTTGGCGCAGTGATAGGATCTCTGCCTCCTAGCCCTAAGGTCCTGGGTTCAATCCCCAGCCTGGTCGAGGGTTGAACATCTGGTTGACCTTCCTTCCTGCTAAAGCTCACTCAGTTTTCCATCCTTCCGAGGTAGTACCAGCTTACATAGACTGCATTATAGTGGCTACCAGAGGTACCTATAATTTTGTGCTTTCAGTCCGCTGGGGATAAACTGATTATTGTAATGCACCTTTGAGCATCCATATGGAAAAGGCGCAATATAAATGTATCACTTTACTTTTACTTTTTTTTGCCAACCTTTGCTTGGGACTTTACAGTACATCATAAACAAATTTTAAGCTTGTGTTTAGTTTCTGTCGTGAATGGTCATTTATTACTTTTTAATGAAGATTAGAAAACAAATTTGCGTTGTGATTTCTCTATCAATATTGTGGATACACTAGTTAACAGATTTTTACCTTGCTGTGGTAATTCTGGGCCTCCTTAAGCTTAAACTTAAAGATGTAACAGATAAAAAAGTGTATAACTGGAATCGTAATAGGGACTTTAAGCAACGACAACAACAACGGCAACGACGACGGCTCAGAAAAAATATATTCTTTCTTTGCTCGTTACTTTTTTGTGTAGATCATTATTGTTCTATTTTCTCCATCTTAAATATTATGAAACGAAAACGACTAAAAGTTCCTCCTTGAAGGTAAACGAATACTGAGAATATTTTTGTTATCATGTCCTCGTCGTCCCCAGAACTCCAAAGTAGGTCTTAATTTTCACGTTCTGTTTTTACCGACAAATATGTGCAGGTGCTCAGCTCAATGCATTCCAACGTGCAGTTATTGTATATTTACTATTGTTTTCTTGTCGTTGCTGTCGGCGTTGTCGCCCTCATTGCTTAAAGTCCCTAATTACTAGTATTTGTAGAACGTGGACGTGCTAGTGCCAAGTGATAGCAGCCTCTAATATTGGCACTAAGGCTATGTTGGTAGTGGGCATCACCCCCTGATCTATCCAAGGACTAATACTCAAAACGTTAGCTTCTTATTCTACCTACGGTGATGTAGATTTTGTAAGGTGTCCATTTCCTTTCTAGGCTTTCTGTTATTTTCCTTATAGAACAAAGTAAATACGGCAGCGAGTTTGAATTTTTTGCTTAGAAGCAGTTAAATTTCTCGGGTAGCTTATTTATCGTGCTAGTAGAGTAATTTGACACTTTTGTATATTAATCCTTATCTTTATTGATTGAGCAGCTGTAATAAATTCAGCACTCAGCCAGACTTCACCCCACAAGCAGTGATGCAAGCTACAATCATTCCAAGCAAAGCAAGCATGATGGTACCGGGAAACAGCTCAAACTTTGCTGAGATCTCCCCACACCCCCAGCCAGATTTGTCCAGCCCAGATGGCCCACTTCCAATTCGGCAGCGAACCCAACCCCCAATGAGTGGTAGTGATGATGGTGTGTTTAGTTTTCCATCGGCCACACCTTCTAAAGATATCCCCAGACAGGATCCAAAGGCGGACTTTCCCCAAAAAAACCAAAGTGAGGACTTTTATTTGTTATTTGTGGATCATTTACGCCACACAGCTCTGCCTTCGCGTTTTGAAAACATCCCTTACAATCTAACTTAAGATACAAAGCACCGTTTGCAGCAGGCAAATATATCTTAGCAGCAAAAGTTATACAACATTTTGTTATAGTAAATTTTAGTAGCGTGGAAAAAAGCTTTATCTGAAAAAGTGGTTTCAAAACTCTGCTTTTGGAAATCTTAGCACCATTTGAATTTTCCAGATATTTATATTTAAAACTTTAAACTTATTACGAACGATGGCGTAAAACCAACTTAAACAATCATGACAATTCAAAGGCAAATTTCTAGACAAATATGGAAATTTTCCATTAATACCTAAATTTTTTTTTTTAATTTTTCGCCTCACGACTCCCTAAAACAAATGAATAGCCTTTTGTTTTGTTTCTTAATTGTAACAGTAGAATTTTGCTTCATTGTTAGGGTGCCAAGGTGGATTAGACATTCTAGTTCAGGTGAGTCGTAAATCATCATAATTAATACGTTGTCATTGTGTTTAACAATGTTGCGAATAACCTTTGTGTGAGTTCAATCAGTACTGTTGTACACTCGTAAGTGGTATTTATTGAGCTTCTAAAACTGCATTAGCGGTGGCTTCGTAGCTCTTCTTGTAAGAGCGCTGTATCAAAGAGGTTGCAAGTTAAAATCCAGAAACTGAAGTTTACGTTCTGGCGCGTGAGACCGAAATTTTTACAGTTGACCTGGTTAACCAAAACGCATTTAGTTGTTAGGATGACATTTAACTTGATCCTATGTAGTTAAATTTCTAAACCGTGGTTACGGTTTGTTTGCCCGTTACCTTTTGACTGTAGTTAAGTATCTAATTAGACCCCAATCACTGTCATCGCCAACTTCGTCATTATCATCAGCAGGAGCATCACCATCATCATCACCATCAGCACCATCACTAACACCATAATCAGAATAATTGTTGTGAATTGTACATAATTTACTACTTTACACTCTGCACCAAACTCCTTCCCTCCTCCCCACCTCTTCCCTGGATTACGGATCTTTGAAAGGGCGAAAAAAACATTTTCATGATATTGTTTTTGATCATAGGCAGGAGAGCTAAGTGATCAAGCTCGGGTATCCCATGCTGTCACAAGTCCACAGGGTACCCAACCTGTTTCGAGACAACCTGATGCCGCACTTTCAAGCCCAGTCTCCCAGAGTCCTACGGCATCACCGATGGGGCCTGGAATGATGGGCCCTGGAATTGACGGAGCTGCAAAGCCTGGTGGGTTCGCGGGCTGGCCAACAGTAACATAAGACGTTAATATAGCGTATTCATTGTTCTCATTTTCTCGGCAAAACCTCGTCTCCAAAATACTCAGATTCCCTAAATTTGTTTTTGAAGTACTTGATAATGTTTTTTTTTTAAATTTTAATCGCCTCCAATAGATTCTCTTAACGTTCATTATTTCGACAGGTTATCAAAATGTTAGAGTCTTGCAGGGTTCACACGGGCCCTGGAAATACCCTAGAAAACTTTGGATTTTTCAAATTTTAGAGATGCACAATCCCTGTTCTTGAACTTGAAGCCAGTTTTGTTTGGGCTGCTTTTCATATTGTACTCGTACCAAGATGTTGTATTGAATGCTCACACAGCGATGCGTACGCCTAAATGGAAACTAGCCTCAATACATATTGATCTCTTACGACCCTGTTTTTCTTTCGTATGGTACTGTCTTATGTGATGTTTTCGTATTGTTGTATCTGTCATATCAGAATTTTTATTCGACCCATACGACTGTATGGAAACCACCCTGAACCAGATCTACTTCATATGAACGTATATTACCGACCAACATGATTATTCCAAATGGAAACCAGCCTGAATAATCTGTCTCAAGTGAAAGTGTTTTATCTGTTGTATATTAGATGTTTCCATATAGTCGTATCAAATTCTTACACGACTGGTACGATTTTATGGAAACTAGTCTGAAAAAGCTATCTCATGTCAATACGTTTTATCTAGCATACGGGCTGTCATACGAGGTGTTTTAATATGCTAGGACGTGACGCATCTTGACAACACAAAACCCGTAACTAACTTACCAACAAAACTCGCACCAAGTGAGAAAAAAAATAATTTTTTTCTATTGCTGTCTGTTCAGGTCAGGCGGGCAGCTTACTCGCCGCCTTGGTACAAAGGCGCAATGCAATGCAGGCAGCAGCCGCTGCCCAGGGGGTTAGCGTACCGCTGTCTCAAGGTGATCCCATGTATTCTCAGTTAATGCACCAGATGAATGGCAACATGGGTCCAATGATGCGACCAGGGCTTGGACTAATAGGTCAGTCTAACCCTATGGTACCCCGCAGTGCATCTGGGGGCTTGACAGAGTTGACGCCTGGTGGAATGATGGGTTATGGGGTAAGGAAAGGTCAAGATGAGATGCCCAGCCCAGGGCAGTCACAAGCTCAAGCACAAGCGTACCAGAAAAACATGTATCAACGACTTATGTCTGAAGGTATGGCAGGCTCGTCTGGAGTCCCCGGTCAGTGGCAAATGTCAAACATGATGCCCAATCAAATGGCAGAGGCAAACGGAGTTACGAGTACATCAACCATGTCGTCAGGAAGCCATTCCCAAGCCATGGGTGCCATGTATAGCGGAATGGGTCAAAGTTCAAGTGATACAGGGGGGCAAAACACGGTACCTGGGGGTGCCGGCTACCCATACTACCAATGACAGTCTAACTAATACACCCAAGGAATTGTTACATCAGAGTGGTCTCTTTTTATAACAGTTTTCGAAAGAACAAAACGGCTTTGTTGGCGGTGATAACAATGAAAATGCCAAAGGCCTTCGAACTTGTACAATAGATTCTTGATGGAAAAATCCATGGAACAGAAATAATTAAAAGGGAGTTCTCTCAAGCTTTTATGAATGATGCCACCAGCGGCCCATAGAGGTTTATGGATTTGTGTTCTCTATATTGGTTATTGTAACGTTCATTTTTAAAGCACTTAAACATTTTTGAGGCTTTGTGTTTTTACATTCATTCATATCTTTTTCTCGCCTATCAGTTAGAGAAAATGAGGTCTCATTAAATCCATTGCCTCCAAAATCACACCTTTTCGACTGAACGGATTGATTAAAAAAGCGAATCGCTGACGTCCGCTGAGCAAAAGAATCAACACACTCTTTTAAACAATCAATTAAGAGTAATTAAGCCGTTTGTTAAGGCGCCCTAATTTTGTTAAGTGTTAATTTCCGCTAATTTAGAGAGCGATTCGCTGTTGACCTCAGAGCTAAAGTTTACTTAGTTTTTGACGAGTCGATTAAGAGTAACGATTGCGTTCGTTCATAAAAAACATTTACTCCACAATCAAACTCTTTGGATTTAAAGTATTGTTTAAAAAACGGAACACTGCTGTCATCTGAGCAAAAGTTCTCAACATACTCGTCCTGGCGTGCCAGTGAAACATATAATTTAGTTTCAAAATTACATCCTAAAAAGGTTGTTTTAGGCTCGAAGCTTACGGTGTGTACTATAAACCTTGACATGTACTTTGTGTAAAAGACCCAGAATTTTGAATCAATCAAATCGAAGCTTAAGTTTACCTCAACCTTGTTTTAACCAATGATAAACTTTGTTTAATTTTGCGTCTTCTACCGGAAGTTACAGCGGAAACCGTGTACAAAGTGTTCTTGAATAAAAAGCATTTAGTGTTTTATTCGGTAAAATAGTAGCTTTCTTGTATGAAGGTTCGTTTATGAAGGTTCGTTTATCTTACTGTATTTGTTTTTGATCTTCTCTTTGTAAAGATATTTTTATTAACATTAGGTAGGGAAGAGTGTAAGGTAGAGATGTGAATAAAGCCTTAGAATTGTGTTACTAGAACACATATAAAAGTAGTATTATGAATGTTCTAATTAATACCAATCTGCATGCTTGTACACGTGGATCATACTTAACTAGAAAGATTACCTTTCATTCACAAACTCGTATCTAAAAATGCATGGGCGCTGTTCAAAACAGAGTAAAAAAGATTAAAGAAACGACTTCTTATTTGTCTTTTTATTTTCCTATGTCAGTGGTATGCAATGGCGTGCAAACCAGCTTCTTTTTCTTCGAAATCTTCATTTAACACCATCAGCATTATTCATTATCAACCGTCGTTGATCATCGTCACCATCATTATACATTACCAACGTCATTCATCGGCCAAAGCATCTCTTATCGCCACCAGGGTTCGTACGGGTCCTGGAAAACCTGGAAAGTCCTGGAATTTTAATTGTCCATTAGTCTACGAACCCTGACCACTGTCATCGTCATTAATTACTCATCCCTTACCAACACCAACGTCATCCATAATTTCTTATCGTCAACATCATCCTACACCACCACCATCAGCATCCATCATCAACATCAGCATAACTTATTTATCATCGTAACAGACCTCAAATTTTCAATTAATATACAGGGTTCGTGCTACTCCTTTACTTTTCGCTTTCAAGGGCACTTGAAAAGCTCTTAAATTTTAGAAGTTCTCCTAAAACTCCTTAAAAACTCCTTGAATTTATATTTCGTTTTCAAGGGCACTTGAAAAGCCCTTAAATTTTAAAAGTTCACCTAAAACTCCTTGAATTTCAAATTCAGTGGCTAACAGTGAGGAATGCAGATTTCTAATGATGCAAAGTTCCTCCATATTGTCGATAACTGAATGTTATTCTACAACGGGTTATAAAGCAGGCGTTCCTGGTTATGGCGACGAGTATTAGAAACATCGTTTGGTAAAGTGACACAACAAAAACGATTCCTTGAAAAATGACTTTTTGGCCCTTGATTACTCCTTGAATACTCCTTAAATTTTAGATCTGAATCCCAGCACGAACTCTGAATATATCAAACACGAGAGACGGTGTTTCATCACATTTCCAAAAACTGAGAAGAGAGTTAGAATACGATGCGCAGCGGAGAGTTTTTGACGAAATTCGAGATGTTTGGAAAATGTCTTGAAACAATGTGTCTCGAGTATTTGATATATCTTCTCAATCGAAACTAAAACTAAGGAGTAAACAAAGAAATAAAATCATGAAACTATATGCTAATTAAGATCACATATCCAAACAATGGTCACGGTTATGATTTCGTTTGTTTTAACTTGATGAATATTAATGAGTTTGAAAACACTACGTTCACAGACAATGTGAAATGGGTAATTTTGATGCAAAACTTGCAATATTGGGGGCATTTCGGTTCGCCACCGTGTGATTAATCAAACATAACGATAAAAAGACAATTTTTAGTTTCGGTTCGTTCTTTATTCCTTTCCTATGGCTATAGGAAGCTTACAAACTACTTACTATTTACTTGTACTTAATTAATCCACAGTGAACGTGTTTTCCTTTTTATTCGAAAAGTTTACATGTATTTCAGCTTCGAACAGCTCCCCCTGTTTGAACCGAATCATGCCTCTACACATGTGTATACCCTGTTTGGAAAAAAGGATAAAAGTTAGAGGAAAGTTACCACAATTAAATTGAGGAAGGAATTTCAAATAAACAGAAGGTATTGAAACGAATAGAAAAAATAAAAATTTCGATCATTTGCCCATCTGCTTGTTTTGTACGCAAGAACAATTACAATACATCTCGAGAAGCAAGGAAATAGAAGTAAGAGTCAAAAATGAAACATCGACAAAAAAATAAAGTTTGGGTCAGTTGCACCCTTCCCCCACCCCCATCTCCTCCCCCTCCTCCTTGATTTGTACCCCAATTGGTGCCGAGAAACAACATTTTTCTCTCGGTAGTTTTTAAAAGGCAATACCCATTTTTAAGTGTTTTATATTTAAATTCCTTTTTTAAGCATTCCTTTAACTATGTCTTCAAATTTCTTAGTTTCTGTAGTCTTATGCCAAGTGAGCTCTTGTAAAGGTGAAGAGGTACAGATGGGGGGTCGGGTGGGGATGGGAGAACTAGGAAGAACAAACGGATGGGTGAGGAATAGAAAAAGATTCATTTTGACAAGTGAAAGCTACTCACGGACTCTCAAATGAACCCGTATTGGTACATTTCCTCATAGTTCCAGTGTAAGGGTTTCCTTTACGACAACACTTGCCATTGTTAGCCTCACAACCCGTTCCTCCAAGGGAAATGCAGCTTCGCTTGCTAAGCAGGATATCCTTATGGACATAAACAATTTTAAATGATTAACGATTAAAGAACCAATAATTCAATACGAGAAATTTTCATTCATTCGCACCAAACGTAAGTCAATTTTATAATAAAAAATGCGCTCATTTTTACGCAACGGCACTCATTTGGACGCAATTTGCACTTACATGGTTCGCACAGGCCTTGAAAAGTCCTTGAATTTATAGCTTGTCCTTGAAAAGTACTTGAATTTTTAGATATTA
>JAOEHV020317616.1:0-11550 GCA_025447995.2 Isaurus tuberculatus | reverse complement strand
AAGGAGGCAAACGCGTAGTGAGTATGACTCAGGTCACACCCAAGAACAAATCCAGACACGAAGGAGGCAAACGCGTAGTGAGTATGACTCAGGTCACACCCAAGAACAAATCCAGACAGTCGTCATATTGACATTTGCATCCGGGGCATGACCGCATCGACACCTTGACGCTGAGCGAAACTAATTACCGTATTTACTCGATTAAGCGCCGCCCCCGAATAAGCGCCACACCAGTGAGACCAAAAATTAAATAAGCGCCGCACCAGTAAGACCAAAAATTAAACAAGCGCCGCCCCCGAATAAGCGCCGCACCAGTAAGACCAAAAATTAAATAAGCGCCGCCCCCGAATAAGCGCCGCACAAGTAAGACCAAAAATTAAACAAGCGCCGCCCCCGAATAAGCGCCGCACTCCAGTGGCCGATGTGGTGCTAATTTCAAACATGCAGGCCATTTTAACAGACGGATATAAAAGAAAAAGAACAAACAGACTATTTTGGTATTTGAATCCCCAACTGTTGATGTTGTATTTGCTGTTTCATTGATCTGAATGTAAATTTGCGAAATAAATTCTCATTACAGGAAAAACTTGTCACCTCTTCTGAATTGCAAAAGCTCGCGTTTCAAATAAGCGCCTCACCAAAAAATACGAAAATTAAATAAGCGCCGCGGCGCTTAATTGAGTAAATACGGTAATGGTAGGTAGTTAAGTAGTACTTCATACGTTATTCGTTGCCTTGAACACGTGGCAGTAATGTTTCTCTGTCTTGGTGTCCTTGGCAATGTACGCAAACACCTGCTTCTCGTCAGGATCTTGGGTAATGTATGAGATGTTCTTCACATCATGGAAACTCACCATTATCTGACGGAAAAAACAAATACAAATTAATCTTACGACCTCCACAGACAAAGGAATTATAATGATTTTTAACGTTATTAGCATATACGACGTACCTGTGATCGAGCATCAATGAACTTTATACCGCTGACTGACACGGAAAGCTGAACAGCAGGAAGTTTTTGTAACTTTGCAGTTGATGCCTACAAGAAAACAGCACAAGGAAAATGTTGAACACATAATTAAGCAACACTAGGTTGAAACACTTAACCATCAACCGAAGGAGAAAAAGAAAAGAAGCTGGCGTTTCGATCATTAGCCCTTTGTCAGATCAAAAAGCGAGTTTTTCGTATCTCCTAAATAAATATAGTTTTTCATGGTTACTCGGAATTCCAGATGCAATGACGTCACTTAGATTCCACAATAACATCAGTAATCATTACTCAATCTTTATCGTGTGGCGCAGTTTGCAAAGTCAAATGAAAAACATAATTCAGACCAGGTTAACTTGAGGATTATTTTCTTTTGCCAAATTTATGTGAAGCCATGAGCCAAAAAATTATATATAACTACCAAATGTCGTACATCACTTTACCTGAAACAAAAAATTTAGAATAATTATGATATTTAGGGAGTGTTTGAACAATTCCAAGAGTTTTTAAGAATAAAATCTGATTGTTTTTCAAGCCTTCTTCGAGCCGTTTTCACCGTACCTTCATTTTCTTGCATGCCGCAACAGTCGAGTCTATTCCTGTGATGGTTTTAACTAAATGCGAACCAAGATACTGAAAAGGATAAACAAACAACAAACGATAAGCCTTACTACACAAAAGGTTAGAATGAGATTGGGTCCTTTTGACCGACAGGTTTGATTGTTTCAGTAAGTAACATGTGGGTAAAATGAGAACATAGTCATACTAATACTCGAGGAAAGTTTTTGTTTTAGCAAATATTATTGACTTGGGTGAATTGGGTCTCTAAAAGAGGGCCGGGGGAGTAGGCCATGCAGATTTGGTACATCACTATCGTGAGACGTAACATTGTGCCAACCTCCCGATAATAACAAAAACAATAACAATGGTTACCACTATTTTCACTACAACTACAACTATTGATAATAACAATAATAACAAATATAATGGCAATACCAACAATAATGAATAAAAAAGTATATTTAAAAAAAGAGTGTTAAAAATTTTTGCGAATGTTTTCGATCAATATGATCATCATCAGGCTATAAATTCTAAAGCGCAGTCAGAGGACTTTAAATAGTTGAAGGCGGGAGAATTATAATTGTAAATTTGAAGAAATTAAGTAATTCCTCTGGGGTAGAGAGACAAATGAAAAGCAGAAACTTGATTATTAAGAGATGGTTGGTGACGGCCAATGAGGAGTGTTTCTTTTGTTCTTCTAATTCTAAAAAATTTGCAAGTGTCAAGAATGTTCCAAATGAAACTGTGGTCAGGGTTGGTTGAATTGGTCATCATTAACAATAATGATGACATAAAAACAATAATAGTGAAATGGCAACCAAGTATTATAGTTTCTCTTTTTATTATGGTCACTCGCGATTGCGTTTCTACTTCAATTTCATTGTCTGTTTGTAGTTAAAAACATCACTTACTAGATGACAAGCAACTACAAATCCTTATACAAACAATAAAACATTATTAATTTTGCGCATTGTTATTTATTCCTTACCGAGATGGTATAATTTACGGTTCCCTTCATCAACACTGTTGGATCGTGCTTCCACTTCCCTTTCCTTGTCTTGTTTTCTCGGCTGTTCATCACATTTACACTCTAGAACAATTGGGTGAATTTATTACACATATCAACAATAAAACTCTTGATGGAGGGGATGGGAGGGGGTTAAGAGGTGGAAAAACTTCGCACTGGTTACGATTATTTCTTCCTAACCAACAGTTAATTTTGCATTCGACATCACGAGAATGCAAACTCATAAACTTGAGGGGCCCATGGACGAGCGCTGAACAGAAAAAATCTCGAATTCCAAGTTTGACTGACGCACTTTTCTTCGCCATGTTTTGACCAGGGACAGAGAGGCTCTTGGGAATCCTTCAATGCGGGTGAACGTTTTTTCTTACACATTCAAAAAATAGATTGATGGAAAAAACTTTGCAGTACTCAGTAAGTTAATTAAGTAAGGTAAGTTGATGGAAGTAATTTTGCAGTACTCGGTAAGTTTAAATACAAATGGCTTGATTATCATGAAGTTGTCTTATACTTCTGAAGTGCAAAGAGAATTCGATATTTGAACTACAAAGAAGCAAATATGGCGTGTGTTAACGTCCTGCCAGATGATACAAGGCGCAGCTCCGAACCCCCAAAATAATGTGAAGCTATTTATGTTCTGTTAAATGAAAAATAACAGCACATTGGAAGAGGGTTTCAAATATTTCTGGAGATTAAATTGCTCCAAAAAATTCACAATAGTTTTTGTATTCCTTTGCATTGTTTTTAGCTTCTGAATATAAGCTGCCCTTGCTTATGAGCAGCCCTTGATCAGCCTAACCCGAAAGCTGCAAAAAAAACCCTTAAAACAAAAATAAAAGCCGCGGCTTACTGTCGAAGAAAACGTCAACCCGTCGAGATAAACGTTGTAAAACATGGCATGTTTCACTATTATCAATGCTGTACTTACCTCACCCCTCATTATCCTTTCTGCTGCATCCTTTACATCAAAGGCATCACCCGAAAATTTATAAACCGGTTTATCTTGTTTTGTTTCATCCGGGCAATAGACCCGAAGCTCAGCTAGTTTAGCTTCAAGGTCAACATTCCCCTCGGAATTCGCAACCTTTAAAACAAACAATAGAAGAATCAAAAGCACAACATTTTGCCTTGGCAGAGGCAGCGGCAGCAAATATTTGATGGAGGAGCAGAATTTCAAGGACCCAAAGGACAAGAAGTCTAGGGGGTCCATTCCATTTAACGTAACATAGAATTTTTTATCTTCATGAGGGTACATTTCTTTAAAGTGCGACTTTATGAATACCTCAATAATTATGCATTCACAAGTACTCGAAGATTTTTTTTTTTTTTTTTTTTTGGGGGGGGGAAAGGGGAGGGGACCGGCCGTTCACTTTGCCTTCCGTTAATTAACATGTTCCGGAAAAAGGCTAAAGCTTGAAACGTAAGTTTCTCACACTTCTTTTAACAATGATAGATATTCACCTTTAGTGCTACACTGAAGGACTTGCTGAATAGTTAAACACTATTGAAGTGGGAATGTAAATAAGTAAAACACGTGGTTTGACCAACTCTGGTTTGAAATATAATTTCGGACCAAGCAGATCTAGCACTCAGACAAGGCGCAGTCTAACATGTTAAATGTTATATAAATGTTAATTATCACTATGAAAAGAGAAGGACCTGACGTTTCGATTGTTAGTTGCTCTACCGAAGGACTAACGCTCGAAACGTCAGCTTCCTACTTTACTCAGGGCGATGATTTATCATTTGAACCTAGTGTTGATTAAATCAGTGTATCAAGTGGAGAACTTTTTACTAAAAACTTTATATACCATGTTACTAGTCAACTTTTGATGAAAAAAAAAATCGACCTAGAGATGTCTAAATTATGCATGGTATCTTCTCGTTCACGTACTATCTAGTTAAACCTTTGACGTTTTTAAATTGCTAACCAGGTTCTCGCAGACTCATTCAATTCATTCTCCATACACAACTCATAATTAACACAGAATAAAACTGTTACAGAATAAAACGGTGACAGAATAAAATTGATACAACAAATGAGGAACTGAACACGAAAAATCTGCTGTGGAAGATGGCGCCAAACTCTCCTAAAATGCTTGTATGAAAAACTTTGGACTAGAATTTTTTACCTTCTGTTCATTGTTCCCACTTCCCACAAGTTCTCTCAGTGAAGCTAACATCCTTTTCCTGTGGCCTAACGTATTGATTTCCAACACCTAGCAGAAAATTTAGCAACAAATGAGAACACAAACCTTACTCAATTTGTAGGCTAATCTTTAATAACTTCATTGTTTACAATAGGCCCCTTTAGAAATAATTTTAAGTTGTGAAAAGAAAAACAATACAAAATGGCTTTGTTCACTTACTGCTGTGAGTTCCAGTTCCCATAGCAACTTGATCCTCTCCATGGTGACGTAGCCATTATGGTTAAATGTCTGAAAGTACTCTGGCAGACGAATGGATTCTAGCCACTCAGTCAGGCTACTAGGATCACGTGACGGCTGAACTGTGTTGCCTCTCCACGGAGGGACTGGCAACGACTTTACAGCCTCAAGTATTATCCTTGGATCAAAGAACATCACAATTATTTATTTTATCAGATCTGGTTAGGGACGGACCATTAGAAAAGTTATGGGGGAAGGGGCGGAATTTTCGAGCCGCAAGAGTTTTTTTCTTTGATGTTTCCCTGGCATGCATGAATATTTTTTTTGACTTTGCAGGAATTTTTTTCCAGGACTACTCTGCTTGCATGAATTTTTTTTTCACTTAATTTTCTCTTGCATGAATTTTGTTTTGTACTTCGTCCGCCCCTCCCCTCCCATAACTTTTCTAATGGTCCATCCCTTAACGCCGCATCTAATCTAACGTTTTATATTATTAATTTTTGTTCTTATTTTGTATTTCTTGCCTAACCATTAATTATGTGGAATGATTAATTTTCATTAATAATGTAAAAGAAAGTTGAGCTTGCTGTTGAGAAAAATTCAAAAAACACTAATTTTCTATGACGTTAAACTTTTAGATGAGGACATTCGCCCCTCTCCTAACTCTACTTAACACCAATAGGCAATTAATGTCAGCTCATTTTTGAAATTTAATGAAGTAGCAATGAAAACAAAGTCGATGAAGAAAATGACCATAAAGATAATGAGCGAGTAAAACTGATGATACAAAAGTCACAGCTGAAAAATTCAAATCAAGTATTCTGATGTTCAACTCCGCGGCAGATATTGCTATAAAGCACCTGTTTTAACTAGAGGAAGTTTATCTGTATCTCACTTCTCCTCACATCGTTCATGCAAAATTGAGTAACTGGTCAAGTAAAGGATACTAAGGAAGATGAGCAGCGACATAATTCGAGTATGCTTACATCAAAAGTACTCAAGTAAACAGTAGAAACTTAGTTGGAAGTATTTCTAAACACATCAACTTATGACAACTGATAAACTTACTTCCTGTGAGCGGGATCAATGATTCCGATCTCAAGAAGATCTTGGTCTTCGAGGATGCCCCAATTCTTGAAAGAAAAAAAGATTAAATTCTTATACAGGTCCTGAAAGCAATATAGGTTGAGTTAACACAAGATAATTGACAATTGCAGTTGTTCTTACAAAGACCTAACGTTCGAACTTTCAACTTCTTAAACTACACTTATAACCATAACTCAAAAATTTCAAGTTAGCTTTATCAAAACTACGCACTGAACCAACTTGGTGACAAAAAAAAAGCTACTCCATGAGTGTAAGTGATCATACTTTTAGGAAATTATAAATTAATACGATAACTGTTCGATACATAATAATAATAACAACTTTATTGTTTATATAGCGCAAAAGTTCATTTAAATATGATCTAACGCGCTTTACATAGTCAAAAAAAATACTTACATGGAAATTACTTATAGATATAAAAATTAAATTCAAATACAATAGCCTAAGTATATACTAAAATAACTTAAGAATAAAATGAAAGATATCCTAACTAATAGATACATATGCTATATAGATAAAAATGAATGATGATAAACGACATTCAATATTATATTAATAGATCTATATTATTGGTGGGCAATTTTAAAAAGATATGTCTTAAGTAATTTCTTAAATTTATTGATTGATGATTCATCTCTAATGTTTCGTGGAAGAGTATTCCACAAAGAAGGAGCTGCGACCTCAAAAGCTCTGATACGAAATTTTTCCAATGATTTCTAGTGGTTGTACGAATCCTGATAAAATTTCTTAATTGATGGTAACCGATATCAGGTCAAACTTACCATGAAATCAAGGTCATCAAATCCATTTGATATCAATGATGATTCGTATTCAGACAGATGGAGAGCGTTCAGCCACTCACCAACAGTTTCAGCTTTTCCTGCATCAGCGATTTGATCCTCCAAAGCTTCAGGTACTTCAATCTGACCAATGGCTGACAAGAACTCCTCAATCTGAAACAAAAAGGTAAATAGCATGTCATCTCAGATCAGCAGTTAAGATGTTACTGCTGTGATATTATGAAAAGATCAACGCTTTTATGTAATTCAAATAGTTTCAAAAGAGAACCTTAAAAATATCCAGACTGGTTGAAAGTAAATTCATAAAAATAAGAATTTGGTTTGAATAATGCAGGAAAGGAAGGAGAGATTAAGTCAAATTCTCTACTTACCTTTTTCCATTCAGCTGTCTCATCAAGGGGACTCTCTGAAGACAACGAGCTTAAGCGGTAATATTCTGTATCATTGGTACCCCTACCGATACTGTTCGACTTGCACTCTACCCCTGGTAGGGTCAGTGGTTGTTTCCTAGATGGCTCACTTCTCTTGAACAAAACATTTTCGTATATGAGAGTTCCTCCTTCCTGTTCTTCATCTTCTTGATTTTCAATTTCCTCCGTGAGATTTTCACGAGAGCTATTTGGTGAGAACTTGTTATGAAAGGCAGCAAAAGTACTTTCCTCTTTGGGTTCGAAATGTGAAATTTTCACATGGGCTGAAGATGGATAACTGAAGGGATCCTGCTCTTCATCAGGGACAAGTTTCCTTGAATCTGGTTTTGAGTCAAGTTCAAGTTCTTGATCATACAAACTATCAACACGTGTGCTGAGTGGTGGAGGATGATCATGAACAGTGAGTTCATCACTGCTGACAGAATCAGAAAAATCATTTGGCTTTTGCTTCTTTTTAACAACAGTATACTCATTACCCTTCTCAGGGATGATTTCAACGGACGGTGTGTGTTCAGTAAGAATACGGTGGATTTCCTGCTCTGCTACATGTGGAGATGGCGGTGGAAAATCTGGACTTAGGAGATTCTCGCTGGGGACTGAGCTTGTACTACTGCAGGTATCACTACTCCTCCGTGGCAGTATTGGTGGAGGACCCATGGTACCAACAGCAATTGCAGCTAAAGCACAATACTCTCCACCATCGTTCTTCAAGGTAGAAGACTGAATTCTGCTCCAGTCAATTGACTCGCCTCTTGGAGAAATCGTTGGACCTTCTGGTCTGACTTGTTCATAAGCACCAGGCTTCCATGGAAAACCAGAAGGGGAGGTTGCCGGTTTAGTTGGGGATGTAGGATGGTGTTTAATAGATCCTATAGCGACTTGTGAGTATTCATTCATTCTTCTAGGGGGAACCTTTGGAGTAGTGCGATCCTTTTCAATTAATGGTTGAATTTGAGGTTCTTGTGGTCTGGGAGGTAAGGGGGGTAAGACAGTACTTTCATTTTCCTGTGGGGTAGTTGGGGCTTCCTTTTTGCTCGACCTTCTTCTAGTCAATTCAAGACTTTCTGGAAGAGCCTTAGTTCGTGGTCGAGGAGTTGGTGCTATTTCATAAGTGGCTGATGTCCCACGAGGGGGATGGTCACAAACTGGACTCTGTGCAGTCCGAGGAGACGGTTGGTTACAAGTTTGTTCCTGTGGACCACGAGTTGGCGGCGGAATCTCATAAAGTGAAGGACCCTGTGAAATATGAGTACTTCGGGGCGAGGGAGCAACTTGATAAGTTTCTGTGTCCATATTTGCCGACCTTCTAGGTGGCGGTATCTCATAATTTGGTAACGGGACATCTTGAGAGGCCATTGAACCAGTTCGTTTTTGCTGTATTCCTGATATGGGCAATTCAGTCAGTGAACCTGGTCTCTGTATGTCCGATACTTGTGGTGGACTTAGGTTTACGTAGCTATCTCTCAAATTCTGTGAAGGCAAACTGACAAACTCATAATCTCCATCTGCTGCCTCCATAGAAACTTCTGAAGTACCCATTGGTTCATAACCCGGAAGAAAAGCAAAAGCTTTCTCTTCATTGGCTTGAGATTGTCCTTTTTCTGATTGCTGTCTCCTTATGGCATGTACAGTCACCTGTTCATAGTCTGGTATATCGAGTGGACAATGATTATCGCTACCTTGACGTGCTTTCTCTAGTTGAGCAACTGGTTCATAAATCTTACCCTCAACAAATATTTCTTCCCCAACTGAATACGATGAGTTGTCACTTGTTTGTGACTTTATAGTTACCTTTCGCGGAGGCAAACTAATCGTATCATAGCTTTCCTGTGGCTGTGGTGGTGCAAGACTTGCTTTCTGTGACGGAATGTTAACTAGATCATAGGTGCCTTGAGGACTTATAAAAGCAGGAGAAGTCCGTTTTGTAGATGACCTATTTACTCCTTTATTTGATTTTTCACTTTTTTCATTACTTTGCTGCTGAGATGAACCAACAAAGTCATAAAATCCACGGTCCGTATTTTCGTGCGTTTGATCCTGACCCACAAAATCATAGAAACCAACTTCTTCATGTGCACTAAGATTTTTTTGACATTGAATCTTATCTCGTCGTTCATGTTTTGCTGGGCCCATACTGGATGAAGTCGCCGGCTCTCCTTTCTGCCCTACATAATCATATATTCCACCAATAACAGGTTGTTTATCTTGGGTTTTTGGTTGGGTTTGAATTTTGTCCTGAATTTCGTTTTCAGGTTCATCTCGGCGAGCAGACGGATCTTCTGACGGACCCACAATCACATATGAAATGTTATCACGCCCTATCATGTCTGAAAGAAATGTAAAAAGTTTTGCTATGATCAACAGTGAATGGGGTTAAACCTAAAGGACTACTAAGCATTTTTGTCATCAGCATTTTTAAGTTTAAAGTATCTTGATATCATCTCAAAAGATATTAAATCTAGATTCAGAATAACTGCTGTATCACCGAGAAGTGATAGCGGTCTATCTTTCTCCGTATCAACTACCTTAAAATATCACTGACAAGTGATGGCCGTCTCTCCTCATATCAACTTAATTCTTTTCGAACCTAAAGTTGTTGTTCAATCAGAAAAAATACAATTAAAAATTTTAGAGATTGACAAGATCATTCGATATCTTTCAAATAGCCTTTACAAGATGTTAACGTTAGTAAAGAGATTTAATCAACTCTAGATTGAAATGTTTAATCATTGCCGTAAGTAGGATGGGAAACTGTCATTTTAGCCCTTCGTCAGAGCAACTGTATTTTAGTTACCAAAAAGTTAAAATATTTCATCGTCGCCGTAGGTATATACCATTCTGTAAGAAGATGATGTTTCGCTTCGTTAGAACAATTGTAATTTAATCAACTCTTGGTTAAAGTGTTTAATTGTGGCCGTAAGTAGAGAAGGGAGTTTTTAAGGCGAATTGCCCCACAACGTTCACTATTTTCCATTGTAAAGATCTGTTGTGGGTGAAAAATTTTCCCTACGTAACCAGTTCTGGGTTAAACCACGAAGTTCTCCTAGGCCAGTTTTCTAATCACCTCATGGTTCATTAGTAATATCTATCAAGACTGAGGAATTAACCTGCTATGGGAAGCGGATCATTAGTGCCTGGGTTTATCGGTGTTCTTAAGATGGAGTATCCATCTTTAACCTCTTCTTGTGATAGGATTGGTGCGTTACTGGTGGCCTGTAGATTCTGGTTGACCCCTTGTAACAAGTAGTAACCCTCTGGCAGAGTTTGTTCTCTTACAGTGGGAACGATTCCATTCTGATGTGAATCATATGGTGCTCTTTGATCTAAAATATACAGAAACCATTTGAGTTAAAATTCAAACATATTCATTATTCCTTTACACGATGCTAGAGGGTCAACAGTGTGTTATTGGAATCACAACGGATAAGACAAAAAGAGATAGTTGAATAACTAATGAGTTAATAAGTTGCGGTTCTAACACATGGCTTATAGCATATTCTTTGATTGATTTCACTAACTTTGCAACATGCTTCATAGCTGCTTCGATAACAATTAATACGTTACCGATGTTTTCCAAATGGAAAAACTTGCTAAATTAAAATCACATCAAGCATAATGAAAAGGACAAATAACAATGACGATAATGACAACAATAACGATAATGTTAACAATGACGACGATGACAAAGACGATAACGACAATAAAAACAAAAATAAGGAAGACTACGACAATGGTGATTTGGACAATTACAATGACGACAATGACGGGGCTTTAGTCGTCTTACTTGAAATTAACTCTTCCCTAGTTAAGAATTTCAGCTGGTAAGAAGCAAGCAACATATCTATTTAAAAAGTCTGGTAAATTTGACCCCGATATCACCGATGAAATTCGGTAAAACAGTTGAAAACTAGTAAAGGAAAACAAATTATGATGAAGATGACATTCTGCAGATGATCTCATCCGAAATGTTTGGCAGACATTCTTTCTAAAATTTAATATCCTAGCATTTATTTCTATGTTTAAATTACAATTTACCATGTTCTTCTGCTGGTTTTGGCTCTGGCACTGTATCATAACTCATCTGCCTCTGAAAAGACAAAAAGGTGAAATTATTAGCATTTTAAAAAGTAACAGAAACACAACAAATCATCTATTTTGTAATCAATAACTGTAGTTTAACCCTTTCCCTCCTAAACCGCCCTAAACCGCCCGTAGACTATGGTACTAACTTAAAAAATTCAATCTTTCTTAA
>JAOEHV020317517.1:0-11551 GCA_025447995.2 Isaurus tuberculatus | reverse complement strand
CAGCACCCACTTTTAATTTTCCACCCCCCCTCCCCCCCCCTGCTAATTTCTGACAAGTCCCTAACTTGAAATAGAAGCTGATTAATAATTTTAAACACGTTCATAAACAGTTTGAACTTAAATAATTAAACTTTTGAGACAGAATGACTACTTCAGATATCCTTCTAAACTAAGTGAATAGAATACCATATTAATTAAATTTAGCGCTATAGTTTTATTTTTTTAGTGAGTAAAAACAGGAATCGACAAGAGAATTAACAATTTTTAAAATCGAACACAAAACGAAAAGTATAGTGTAGGATACTGTCATCTCAACTTCAACAAACATTTTGGTTTGTTTAAATATTGACCTTAGTATTTTGCATTTGACGTTTTGACAAAACCATTCCTTTTGTAGCTTATGTGCGATAGCAAATATTAAATTGGTGGTTTGATTTTTTTCCTTAATGGAAGATAAAACTTTGTCATAAGGAATTATATGGGAAAATTATTGTTAGAAAAAATTTAAGATTCTAAAACGTTTTCCGGCGATCGTGCGGTCTTCACCATCATTTTATCTAGATGATAAAAACTTGAAGGACAAACAGAAATATGAAGGGTAACACTTTAAAAATTATAAGTCGTACATTCATAAAACTTTTCATACTAAAACAGTTTTGAAGAAGTAGATTTAGTTTTAAAGATGTTCAGAGCTTAGATCGAATCTTAGTTTCTGCTTTCAAAAACCAAGCACTTGCTAATGTAAAAAAAAGAAAAAAGAAAGAAAAAAAAATTTACGACGTTTGGCTTACATTACATAAAAATCAAAGAAGTAAAGTTTTTTTTTTAAAAAAAAAAGAAAATTTTTATACATACAGATGAGCATTGCTTTTGCAGTTGACAAAAATAACACCAAGATTATCCCAAACGAAACGAAAACTTTTAAAGACCTCATCTTCTTCTCTTGCCAATACTTCGAAGAGACTGATTTCGCGTTATGCTGTAATTCGATTCTATTTTAAATCTTGGAAATGGAAAATTGATGAAGTAATTATTTACTAGTCTCTAAGTAACAACAGTATCAAAGAAAAAATGCCGCCCTGTGCAACAAAGAAAACAATTTCAATTTAGAGTTCTTCTAGTTACTGCTTTATGATGCCAGAGGGGAAGAGATTACGAGACAAAAACTTAATTTCAACTTTATACATTAAAGAAAAATCATTGTCTTAAGTCTAGTAATAATATTTTAATTTTGTTATTTGCGCAAGACTTAATTCTAAAGTTTAAATTCTTAACTTAAACTTCAAGATTTTGAGATAATCTTTAAATCTATTTATCATGCCATTGAAGTTTAGAGACCAGTCAAATTTTTAGTTATTGAACTAAAAATCAAAATGTCGTCCGTACATTAAGAAATCTCATCTACAAAAGCGCTAAGTGTTTTCAAGTTTTTGCAGCAAAGCAGATCTTAATAAAAGGGCTAACTACAAAAAGCAGGAAAAATTGGCTTCTGTTTATAAACAGGGGTTGATATGTGGTTATAGGAACGGAAGTAGCATTTGTCTCTTGATTAAATCTTGTTTTCATTCATCACTAATTTGATTAGTTTAAAGTTATATATCATGTTTGCCAACATGGATTTGTGGGTTTGCTTACTTGTTTGTAGTTCTAATTGGTGTTTTATTTATTTATTTTTTAATTTTATTTTTTCAATATTGTTCTCGCTTAGCTAGAAAACGTGTTTAAGAACAGGAACATTTAAAATAAAATTTAAAAATGGCGACTTCGTGCTCTAGCCGATGCGCATAAATAAGGAATTGTGGTAGTATAGATAGAACAAAATGGCGTTGCGCATGCTTACTTGTCACGATAAAAAAAAAAAAACAAGCATTACCAGGTGTATTGAGTCAGTTGTCAGAAATTATGAGAAAAAGGGGAATCATAATATTAACACATCTTATTTCAATTTACCGTAAAATATACGTCAATTGACGTCCTTACTTTATCAAAAACGCAATCGCAAGCTGATCAGATGTTAACACACTTATTGAAAAATACTGTTCTCTAATCTATTAAAACATAAGTTCTTTGTTCTCTCTGATGGAAGGACTCTACACGAGGCTCAAATTTGCCAAAATTTAAGAACAATTTAAGAACAACCTCAGCCTCACTCTTGATAACTAGGAAAGTTTTTGTGGTAGAAAATTGACTAAAACTTTTAGCGATACAGCATCTAAATTCAGCCATACAATCAATACATGTGTGGCGCAAGGCGTTTCACTATTTTCCAATACATTGTTTTATTTTGTTTTTTCTTCATTCAATAAAAACCGCTCACAGAAATAAGAACAAATTAAGAATAAATTGAGTCTGAAATCGCCAAAGAATTAAGAACAATAAGGCTCAGCAAAATTTACTGGTTCTTATAAAAAAAAAAGTGTGATTCCAATAGGACTCCGGCCGCACTCGATTTTTTAAAGTTTTTGTGCGCAGGCCGTGAAGTTTGTTGTTTTGCTTTTGATGATCTTAGCAACATTTCATTACGCGCATACAGGAGTGGGTTTAATTTCAAAATGGATGGGGCTTTTCTTGTCGCCCTTAATTTTCAAGTGCGTCCTTCGAAATTTGGGAACAGACCACTACTAACCTTTAACGCAAGAACATAAAATCAATGCATATCCTCAGGGGAAGGCATTTGTATAACCAAGAACTTTGTCATGTAAATTTAAAACTTTTGAATTAGTTAATTTAACACCTTTATTGCATTTATAACTTGTTCTGCAGTATTTATAGTTGTGAGAAAATTTTAGTAATTTAACATTGTTACCGAAAATGGCAAAATGTTTAACGCCGAAACATGTCTAGCAGCTTTTACTCTTTCTTTATAATTCGGTACTACATTACTTATACATGCTGTCGATAACTCAGCGTATCAGAACATTAAATTTCCTAACCTTACGATTAAATACCGAACAACCATCTTCTTGAAAAAGCAACAAAACAATTGACTCAAATAGAATAAGCTGCAAGTAGCCATTAATGTAGGGGTTTGTAAGGAAGTTCTGCCCTTATTCGAGTTGTCTTATGAAAAGAATCCGAGACGATGTTGGAATCCGGATTCCAGCTCTTAAGTTCCGGAACGGGGGCACTTTTTTCCCTGACTTTAACTAGGTTTAGTTCCCATTAAGATGTCCGCACTCCACCTCAAACGTTTGGATGGGACACTACTCCACCACAGGTTAGCTCCCAGCCAAAACTGTTACTCATTTACCGATCTCATAAGGATGGAAAGCTTGACCGCCGCCTGGTTAGCCTAGTTGGTATAAGGTACCAAAATAATTAAGGAGAAGGTGCTGCCTTTGCTCTAACATCTGCAAATAGTTAGACTTTCGCGTCTTCTCTGATAAGGACGTTAAACCGTAGGCCCTCGGAAACCTTCTCGCATGGGTTGCACTGTACAAGGCCCTCCGCCCACCTAAGAGTGGTAAATCCGACAAAAAAAAACAAGCTTTGGAGGAATAAAAGATCACACGTGTAAATGTTTAAATTTCGGCAGAGCCGGGGATCGAGCCTGGGACCTTGTGGTTAGAGAGCAGAGATCTTACCGACTGCACCAACTACGCCGCATAGGAAACCGCTGACCAAGGCTTTTAAAAACGTCGCACAGTTTGTTAAAAGTTGAAGTTAGTTTAAAATAAACTGTTTCAATCCACGGGTAACAAAAAAATATAAAAATTATATTTAAAAAAATTGCTCCTAAACATCTTTCTACTTTCGGTATAAGATTTTGTTTTGTTGAGCACTCTCATATTTTGGAATTGTGAACTTGCTTTTGTTGTCCTTGTGACTTACACTATTTTGCATTGCGCATAGCTCACTCGTTTGAGTTCGAGCACTCTGGTATGCAAAAACAATTCACACTTGTGAAGATATAACTGCGTTGCTCTGTTAATATCCCCAGTCCCAAAATCTTCTCTAAGCTGCACTGACGAGTCCTCAAAGGACGAAACAGTACTGTGTCAAGATTGAGTTTATTAAAAAAAAATAAATACATAAAAAATTATACGCCGATGTTTTATTCATTTACCTATCAACTTGATTAATTTAGTAATGTTACGTTGTTAATGTATCAATTATACCCCAAGTTGAAGTATCTGGCTAGAAGATTGCCTGAGATGAGGTTTTACATATTTATTGACAAAAAGAATATTGCTAGGAAACGGAATTACTGCTTAAAAAGTTTCACATCTTATTGAAATGTTAAAGCTAGGTTTCAATTATTTTTTGTGCGTCATTCCAAGTTTTTCTTCAGCATTCAAGTTTTATAATTTCTCTAATTTGTGTTTAAAGTGTTTTAACAGTGATTAATGTGCCACACGTTTAGAAACTAAAATTCCTATAGACTTGTTAAAACCCATTCTGTCTTTTGTTTTTTTAAAAAAAAGTTCATTTTTGTATGTAGAAACCTTGGTACCGCAATACAACGTAATGAATTTGTCTTTAAAGTCAATACTCTCATGACGAAACCTTCACTTAGTGACGCGAACGACTCAAGTGAAAACTATTCATGTGTGAAACAAAAATAGAGTACAAAATTTGGGAATAATATTGCTTCAGTATTGACATTTCGCGAATGCTAATTTCAGCCAGGTATGGCAAAGAAGATCCACACCAATTTTCGACAACATTCCGATAAATTCATTTCTGCCTAGTAGTTACTTAAGAATACGTAACTGTGAATTGAGTCTAAAGACTCCAAGACGTTAAGACAACGGAAACCCCGAAAGAATGGCGAAAATGAAGGAAAGGGTTTTGATTTTCCTTCTTCTATCGTTGATGAGTCTACAGTGTTTTCACTGTTCTCCTGTGGGACTCCTTACAGAAAGAAATTCGCTTAAAGGTACGTGATAGAATAAAAAACAGTATCTTATTGGTATCGTGCGAAGTTTTTCTTTTAAATTCTTTCATTATTCAGTCGATCTATGTTAGACTAACATTACAAGATATGATGAATCATCAAGGAAATGTCAGTTATGTTCAAGAGACTTGAGAAAAACAAAATCATGGTAGAAGAAAGGTTTCACTGTTTGTCTTAAAATCTAAGTGAAAATTTAATGGAGTTGAAATATTATGGGTAGGTGAGTTATCAAAGAGTAAATGTCCTGTTGAATGGATTTTTGCATGTTAATATTTAGAATAAATGAACTCACGATATTTATATCAACAAAATATTGACCACGGGAAATCGTTACAAGAACAAAAGAGAGGTTAGGCATTTTGGTAATCAAAAACTTCAGTTGATTGCTCTTAAATGAACTTAAAGTTTTACCCAAAAGACAATATGAGCTGTAAAATAAATATATGTAGTTTAGTTTCTCCCTTGTACTTTTATAATTTACGAACATAAACAATAACTTATTTTATGTGCATTTATGTACTTTCATAATAAAAGCGGAATATTTCACACTCCACTTCACTTTTTACTCGCAATGTGGTTTATTCAAGTTTTTTTTAGAACAATAGCGATCCGTCACAAGATGAAAGAATGCAAGACTTCTAGTATACTCTGTTGTATTACATAGGAAAAAAGGAATCGTTGCTTGGTATACGTATTATAGTGATATAGTTGACAAAAAGACTAGCATATAAATATTTTCAATTGACTTTTTCAGTCCTCTGAAAACATAGCACATGAAATGAACAGTACCTAAAGTACCAATCAAATAAATATCAATACGACGTGATAATAATATCCCTAAACTCCAGTTATTTATCATATTATTTTTTTTTTTGCTTTTTTTCCCTATTGTTTCATATACAACAAACAACCATATACATAAATGTTTACTGCTTTCAAACATTTTCGAAATGATGTGGACATCTCGTTGAGATTTTTGCAGGATGTGGTATAGCAAAAACATTGTTAAAGAATTAAAGTTTTCTTTCTTTATGCAATGAACGTATTGTTTGATATTCATCATTGTCAGCATCAATTTTTTCGAAGCTTATTTATATTACAGTAACATAAGTGATATGTGCACGAGTTATGCGCCTATATCTGGGCAAATAGCTCAGTCTTATTTATTTCTAGCTAGGAACTAATAAATTATTTTTTTTAAAAAATGTCACTCATAGTCATTTTGGCAATAGCTTGAAAATATTCTAATTATGTAATAAGTTTTTTTGTCGTGTAAAATATTGGTTTTGTTCATAAACGTTCCATATTAAGACACGTTTCGTTTACTAGCGAAAAGGTTCGTCTTATCAGCATAAATAAATACGAACATAAAAAAAAGAACTAGCCAATAAAGTAACGCGTATTTTATCCAGAGTCCAAGTTCAGCCTCAGGAGAGTTTTTACTATTTAACTTGAAATATATATATATATATATATATATATATATATTGTATTTGTTTTTAAAACGAAATAATAACAAAGATTATTGCATGGCTATTGATGAAATATCTTTTCATTTCATTGTTACCATTTTGTCAAAAAAACATCACTTTACGTGGTAACCTAGTCACTATGCTCTTTCACAAATCAATTCGTGTTTAGTGATAATACTAAGTTTTTACAGAACATGGCGATGGCGCTTCGAGATACGGAATTAATCCTTTCATGAAAATGATAATAAAAAAAAAAAATAGATATTTAATGACAACTGCCCCAAAAGAGAATGCCATGTTTTGAAATATCCCTTTTCTCAAGGTAAAGTTAAAATTGGTCGAACGTGAACGAGCAGGAAATTTATTTAGTGTGGTGAATTCGTCCCTAAAATCACCAAGCACAAAACCATTCAGTTTTCCGAGAAAGGAATTTGATCCTAGGTCACCCGCATTTAGGCTTTTTTGTCCACACTAAAGCGTTCTGATTTGGCTCCGTTTTCGGCGACATTGATAACGCATCGATCGATTCGCGTCCACTTTTCATACCGTTTATAAATGCACACCCCAAAACGCTCAAAAATACTGGATGGGGTATTTGTTACATTATACTCAAACGAGACTCCTGCGTCGTTCTCGTTTAGATGCGTTTTCGACTGTCTACACGAAGACGATACATATACGCGTTTTCATTTCGCCCCATTTTCGAGAGCGTTCTCAAAATTAAATTGATGCAGTTCCGCTGAATAGAATTAACGTCTTAGTGTGGACAGAAGGCCTAAGCGCATCGAAAAGTATGCGGTTTAAAACGAAAACGCAGTAGTATGAACAGGGTCTCAAAATCCGCGCGTCTAACCACTGACCAAGGTTGCTTCTAACTTTTTTGTTGTAATTTTCTTTATTGTATGATCAGTTTATTAGTTTGTTTATGATCTTTTCAGCATTCGAATATAAATTCTCTGTCTCCCTGCGTTGTTATGTTAACGACTATTTACAAATTTAACAAAAGCAATATTAAAAACAAGTGTTTTTGATAGTACCGAAGCCTTAAATATATCAATCATTTTTTTTTCTTATTTCGTAAAGAAAGGCTGCGTATTAGTAAGCTCTCAATGGCGAAGCCGAATGCACAAAGTATTAGTTAATCTGTTAATCCAAGAAAGAGTAATTGTGGAGTTTGGAATAATTAGACTTTAATTTACTTGAGGGGATCGACCACAATAATATTTTTAAAAAAATGATCTCATTTTTAGTATCGGTCATGGATATATGCATAAATTTGTATAATTTTATTATCAAACTTTTACGTAAACTAACTCAAAGTGGAAATAAAGCAGTCTATATCTACATCCAGTTGAAATCGACATCTTCTTTCGAAATTAGTCATGGCATCAGAAGCGTTATCAGAACAGATGTTCTCTTAATACCTTTAGCCTATATATTGTCTCGTATACTCGCCTCTAAATTGCTCTTACAACTTAAAGGGCAATCACGATACCCTCGATTATATATTGACATGTTTTCGTAACATCTACTGCCATCATCAGAATAGTAATGTGTTCAGAATATACTTAAATACAGATATCTTACAATGAAATAATGAGCACAGACCGAACCTGGAACTAAAAAAAAGTAGAGAATAGAATGGCCAAGACAATAAATACATATAACAAAGGAATAAGAAAACTAGAGCCAACCACCAATACAAGATTCAAACTAAAGTTTGAAATTGCTTTAAGTATTCGGTTTTTGTAAGAATCATTAAGACATGGTATAATTTACCCGATCGCATATTTGAAGGAGGAACTAGTATTAATTGCTTCAGAAGACGTTTGAGAACATTTACGATATTAAGTAATTTTAAGAGCACACGAGTATGATTATTTCTATTCTTAGATCTTTTTTTATAATTTCAAAATAGAGTATTTCCTTTACAGATTTCAGAAATGGTATCACTTTTTACTATTTATTAATACATTTCCTATATATAGTACAGGACGTGACCAAAATAGGGATAACCTCCAGGTCTACCTTTATAAAATTTAAGTATGAGCGACTTACAATTTTAATTTTGAATAAAGTATAATTCTTCTTCTTCTTCTTCTTCTTCTTCTTCTTCTTCTTCTTCTTCTTCTTCTTCTTCTTCTTCTTCTTTCTTCTTCTTCTTCTTTCTTCTTCTTCTTCTTTCTTCTTCTTCTTATTAATTGAAATTGTACAAGAGAACTGTTGATTCAGCGAAGGCTTAATCCAATCTACGTGCATGGAAAGTTTTGGTCTTAAGGTTGAATCTGGTGCTTGCTTTATCTATTATGGTAAAGCACTCATACGAGCATTTCTCGCGGCATGATGGTGGTTTACTTAGATGTTTTAAAATGTGCGATCCCTTATCCGTGCGAAGGTGCTCCTGTACGCGAAGAAAAGTGGCGGGAATTCACGCCTACATAGCTACCATTCCGGCAGCGCAAACAAACTTAATTATATACGACACATACATGAAACCCTTTGTGAATGAGATCCTTTGTACTGAAAAACCTTTTGATCTCAAGGTCTTGAATACTAACTGAATATTATTGTTGCCAATGTATTGTTACAAGTTACCATTCTGATGATAACAGTAGAAGCAGCCAAAAAGTGTCAATTTTGAATGAAAAGTCGTAATTTCCCTTAAGTTGTTGTCTCTATTTTGCTATCTAGACCTTTTGCCAATTTACTCTTAAAAGTTAAAAAAAGTCACAAAATTAATGTTCCGTATTTCTCTGAAGTGTTTGAATTTAATATCAAAAAATTATTTTGTTATTATATTTTTACGATTTTGATCACTTTTGTACAAAAACCTTCAGTCATCCTCATTTGAAGTGTTTTTTCACGAAATAGTCAGTAATAACAGCACTAATACTTGTGTCAACATGTCTTTGAAGGTAGAGGGTTACCATAACGGTAACTCCTAACTTTCAGTAAAACTGCCAGACAGTGAAACCTCTCTGCGAGGCGCGAATTGATATATCTTTCTGAGGAGGAATTGAGGGTGGGAGGGGGAATTGTTGTATCAAAATTTAAGTATGGAAACAGACACAATGCTGCGTTGTATATGCTGTTAGATTACCGCAAGCAGATTTAAGTGCGCAAAAATATTGTACGAAAATACAATCCTTGCATTGAGTAAACTTGAATATGAGCGCGACTATATACCTATACAGTAAAAAGTAACCCGCGTATAAAAACCTACATATTTCCAACTTAGCCTAAATTTATAGGTTCTTATAGAAATGGTATTTAGAGGGATAAATAGTATCTTATAAGGGGGCACTAGCAATCAGTACCGATAAAGTTCTACTACAGTGCACGTTTGAGATGAGACACATGGATCGATCTGTATTCTGCACTGTGTAATGCGGTATTGGCAAAAA
Source organism: Isaurus tuberculatus (assembly GCA_025447995.2). Classification (NCBI taxonomy): domain Eukaryota; kingdom Metazoa; phylum Cnidaria; class Anthozoa; order Zoantharia; family Zoanthidae; genus Isaurus; species Isaurus tuberculatus. The sequence goes on along the minus strand of JAOEHV020317517.1, from coordinate 1,778 downwards.
CATGATATGGTTTTCATTTTAGTTCATTCGTTGAATCTTACTCACTGAAACTTAAACTTTTTTTTTGTTTTCTTTGTTTTTTTTAATCTGTGCCGTCGTTTTTGTAAAACTGAGACTGACCCACTGAAAATTTTAGGCTAAATAGGTTCTTATGAAAAAGGTGTTAAAATGAAAATTTCAGCTTAACAGGTTCTTTATTTTTGGTTTCTTATATGTTTTTTTTTACTGTATACGACGCGCGTCCTTGTAAAATTACAACATCACGTTTACTGACTGTCAAGCAGGCAGATTTTCCTTTCACTTTGATAAAACGTGCGGGCTCATCCGTAAATTTAAATAAGATTATTACAAAAATTCTCCTCACACGCACTCAGTCAAAACAAAATAGCAATCTTGGGCACCGATTCATTCAACCAATCGATTCAATACAAACAGCATACAGTGACTATTTTGAAACTTACACAAATATACACCACACCACAAATGGAAAACCTAACAACAAATTAGTTTTATATCATAAGATGTTCTGGAAGGCTGGCGAATTGCACGGTGATATGTAAATAATGTCGAGCAGGCGATTTGCAAATCATCAAGATTGTGTTGCCCTTTTCATTTCATAAGAAAACCCTTTTTAAAAAAAACATTTTTTCTACAATTTAATTACGAGCCGTAAGTAACTGTAATATGTACCTAAATATAATATATTTAACAAATAGATTCCATGTTTTTGTGCGTCTGTTCAGTAATAGATCACAGAATGACGTCAAACTGTGGTAAGAACAAAAAAGTGTTTGACGTCATTCTGTGATCTATTACTGAACAGACGCACGCTAACATGGAATCTATTTGTTAAATAAACATGAATAACTAATGAGTTACAAATATTTTTTACTGAAATGTCATTCCATTTATGAAGTTGCTGATTTAAACAAAAATAATGAAACAAAGAGAATTAAAGAAACAAACAATTCAATTAAATCAAGGTCAACAAAGGGATGTGTTTTATACGGGGAATCTCTGTAATCCTTTCGGTTTCAACAAAGGTTCCCTCAGTAGAGAGTAAATAAAAAAGTATACAGTTCAGTTTTCAACAAATTTCTAACAGACAATGCTAGGCTGGAATGATAAATTCAAGTATATATAGCAAATGCTCGCAAGCATCTAGTACTTTCAGCGGCCACTAACATGGCACAATCCGGAGCCTTAGCTACGCCATGCTGACGCCCAAAAAGGCCGTCGAAACAGCTGTCCATGACCGTGAACACCAGACTCACTTACATTTATGGTAGATTTAAGGGGGCGCTTCCCCTTTTCCGCCATTTTGTTCAAATTTCGAGACATTTGGCTAATATCTCACTGAATATTTGGAAATTTCCAAATCACCATCATAGCGACCTAGATTGGTAAACGAGAAGAACTCATAAATATTTTCAGATTTTTCAATGAGGTTTAAGAGCCGGAAAAGCTGCACCAGAAAAGCTGTTTTTTTTAGAGAAATTTTAGTGTTAGTGAGTTTTAGGAATGTTTGAAATTTTTTTGGAGCTGATATTTAGGGACGGATGCCAAACCGTCTGCTAACCAAAGCTAGACCTTGCATCTGTTTGGAGCGACGGTTTGGCGTTTGTACTCCAATTTTTTTCCTCTCCAAATTTTCCTTCATATTTTCTAACTATCTACTCAAATGAAAGGGGAAGCGACCCCTTAAAGGGAACCTCCACTGTAAAACATTCTAATAGTAAATTGAAAATCTCTCTTACCATATATCTATTTTTTTACTG